>CAUYQU010021032.1:0-23750 GCA_963574635.1 Cheracebus regulus
TCTTTTTCTAAAATCTCTTCCTCTTTCTCTTTCATTTTTTCTTTCTTTTGCTGTTTCTTTCTTTCTCCTTTTCTCTCTTTTTCTAAAATCTCTTCCTCTTCCTTTCTCTCTTTCATTCTTTTTATTCTAAAAAAAAAAAAGGGGAAATCAGGGGAGAATATTGTAGATCTTTGAATTCTGGACTGGGTGGTTTTTAGGCAGGTCTTGCAAGGTGAGAAACAGGTTTGTATTGAGCAAATTTTAAGATATACTAGTTTCAGGACCAGGAGCATATTAAGAAAAGGATGTTAAAAAGATTCTTAATGAGTAAGTTTCAATTAGTAAGCTATTAAGTTGGTTCACAGTCTTATCTTCTAGGAGAAGGTATTTCTTAGAGCAAACAGGCTATTTTCACTTATTTTGTGTATTTGAATTCCATGGCGTTTTGCTTTCATGATCTTACAGTACATGGAAATAATTGTCTAGTTTTGCAAGATCAGAAGTGGATTTGGGGCAAGGGAGTGTAATTAATGAAGCTTAAGTCTTAAGAATGCTTGCATGAAAAGGCCCCTTTCAAAAATGTTGATGAGCACTACAAGAATGTTAATATATTCATAAAGATATTTTAAAAATAAATAGTGTAAATTGGGATTTTTAACAATAATTGGCTAAGATTGATTTTGTTCTCCACTATAGTGTCCCCTCTGTTTCACCACCCCTCCTGTCTCGTGTTGTCTACTCTAACAAAAGGCAAAGTAAGTTGAGGATAATTTGGTTTGGGTTTGGTAGAATACACTTACAAGGTTCACAGGCACTTTCCTGTAGAGTTGAGTAATTAAAATTCATCACATGTAGACATGACTTCCAGAAATACTATTTTCACCTACTACGACTCATGATATTATGACAAAATAGGTGCATAGATGAAAATGTATTTCACATTGCCTGGCGATGGAACTATGTAGGCAGTGGATAAGAAACAAACTTGGGATGCATGGAGTCATAAATTATAGTTAATAAGCAGATGGATAAAACAGTAAGCAGAGGAGTTACTTCTCCTTGATGCACAGGATGGAATTCTTCTCCCATCAGAAATATGCTCCAAAATGCAATAATAGAAACTGTGAATATTCAATTGTAATAATTTTGTCCCTGTGCATGTCGCTGTACATAATCCCTTTCAACTGTTTTTTTTTTATTGTGGTAAAATACATACTATAAACTTTACCATCTTAACTATTTTTAAGTGTCAGTAATATTACATTCATAATGTTGTGCAATCACCACCACTATTTATTTCCAGAACTTTTTTTAATCTTACAAAACTGAAACTCTATATGCTTTAAATAATAGTCCATTACGCAATGCTCCCCAGTTCCTGACAACCATCTCTCTACTTTCTCTCTTCATGATTTCTCTAAGTACCTTATATAAATGAAATCATGCAATATTTGTCTTTGTGACTTATTTCACTTAGCATTATATCCTCAAGTTTCAACCATGTTGTAGCATGTGTCAGAATTTTATTTCTTTTTAAGCCCGAGTAATATTCTGTTGCATTTATACTGTGAACACATTTTTAAATAAACTTTATTTTTATTGTTTACAGTCTATTTTTATACCAGTAGCATGTTCTTTTAGTTATTGTAGCCCTGCAGTATAGTTTGAAGTTGGGTAGCATGATGCTTCCAGCTTTGTTCTTTTTGCTTAGGATTGCCTTGGCTGTTTGGGCCCTTTCTTCTTTCTATATGAATTTCAAAATAGTTTATCCTAGTTTTGTGTGGAATGTCAATGGTAGTTTAATAGGAATAGCACTGAATCTATACATTCCTTTAGCTAGTATGGCCATTTTAATGATATGTTCATTGCAGCACTATTCACAATGGAAAATACATAGAATCAACCTAAATGCCCATCAGTGATAGACCAGGTAAAGAAAATGTGGCACATATGCATCATGGAATACTATGTAGCCATAAAAAAGAATGAGATCATGTCCTTTCATGTCCTTTGCAGGAACATGGATAGAGCTGGAGGCTATTATCCTTAGCAAAATAATGTAGGAACATGAAACCAAATACCACATGTTCTCATTTGTAAGTGGGAGATAAATGATGAGAACACATGGACACATAGAGGAGAACAACACACACTGAGGCCTTTTGGAGGGTGGAGGGTGGGAGGAGGGACAGGATCAAGAAAAATAACTTATGAATAGCAGGCTTAATACCTGGATGATAAAATAATCTGTACAAAAAATCCCCATGAAATGAATTTTTCTATATAGCAAAACTGTAAATTTATCCTTGAACTTAAAAGTTACATAATAATAATAATAAATGATTTAAAAAGAAAAAAGAATAAAGCTTCTATAAATATTTGTCAACACTTTTTTATATCTCATTGATAATTACAGAGGAGTGTAGGTGCTGGATCATTTCGTTAAGCAGTAGCCACCATTTTCCAAAGCAGACGTACCATTTCACCTTACTGCTAGCAACGTAACCTTCTATATCCTTGTCAACATTAGGTGTTGTGAGTTTTCATAATGTTAACCATGTTATGAGTATAGAATGGTTTTAATATGTTTGAATAATGTTGAGAACCTTTTCATTTACTTATTAACTATTCATATATCATCTTTTGTGACATGCATATTCTTATATTTTGTTTATGAATTTATTGTTATTGATGTATTAGACTTTTAATATCTTCAGGAACCAAGTCTTTATTTCTGGTATGTGCATTGCAAATCTTTTATTCTGATCAGTGTACTATCTCTTAATTTTCTTAATATAATATTTTTCAGGGCAAAGTCTTAAATTGTGGTTAATTTTAATTTATCCATTTTTATTTTCTGGTTTATTTTTGTGTGTCCTATATAAAAATTCCATGCCTGTTACAAGGTTGCAAAGGTTTATATCTTTTTTTTTGATATGCATTTTTTTCAGTAACATTTATTGAAAGGACAGTTTTCCATTGAATTACCTTTTTGCCATTATTGACCTCTAATATATGGTTTCTATTTCTGAACTCTATTTTATTTCAATTATCTATCTCTTTATCCATCCATCTAATATATATTTGTGTATGTGTGTGTGTGTGTATATAAATGTGTGTGTTTGTATATATATATACATGTGTATCTCACACACACACACACACACACATTTTCCTACCAATACCACACTTCACTGATTACTGTAACCAAGCATGAGTCTAGAGGTCAGGTGGTATAAGTTCTCTATATTTTCCTTTACAAAAGTGCTTTGACTTTTCTAGTTTGCTTGCATTTCTATAAACCTGTTAACATTAGTTTGTGATTCCTACAAAAGTCTATGGGAATTTTTATTAATTTATTGATTATTTGAATCTATAGATTAATTTGTGTACAATTACAAAGTACAATTTTGGGAAGTTGTACTTTCCTAGGAATTTAAACATTTTATCTAAGATATCAAAATGTTTTTGTTTAAAGTTTTTCATGATAGTCCTGTTATTTACTTAATGTGTGAGGGATCTGTAGTGATAACCCCTATTTCTTGATATAGGAAATGTGTGTTCTCTCTCTTTCTTCTTGATCATTTTAAGCAGATTAATTATATTGATCTGCTCAGCAATCATACTTTAGCTTTATTAATATATCTGTTTTCTCTTTTATTACTTTCTACTAAAATCTTTGCTGTATCTTTTTTACTTAAGTTTACTTTGACTGTCAAGCAGCTTAAAGGAATGCATTAGACCATTCTTTTAGAACTTTCTGTCATTTTAAAATAAGCATTTTCAGTCATAAATTTTCTCTAAAATACTGTTTTAGCTATTCTGTATTTTAATCATTCAGTCTGAAATACTTCTAAAATTTCTTATGATTTCTTTTTTGAACCATGAATAACTTAGATGTTTATTTTTTAATTATTTAGTAACTCCTTGACATCTTCTTATTTTCAATTTAATTCTATTTTGTTCAGATCTAAAACTCTGTATCACAGCAGCATTTTTAAACCTATGGAAATTTATTTGTGGCTAGGCATATAGACTATATTGGTGGAATACATTCATTTAGAAATAATATGTCTCCTGCTGTTATTGGGTTATATGTTCCATAAAAATCAGTTTGGTCAAAATGGTTTATATCATTGTTATGATTATCCATGTCTTTTGTAATATTTTGGTTAATGTTCTGTCAATTGCTGAGAAAGCGCTGGTGAAATTTCCTACAATGATATAGAGATTTTTTTTATTTCACCTTTTAATTGATGAACTTAATTTAGCTGCATATATTTGAAGGCCTTGTTATTGGGCACATAACATTTATGCTTTCTAAGTCTAATGAGCTAACATTTTTATTATAAAGCATCTCCCTTTATCTCTGATAATAATCTTGTCTTAAAGTCAACTTTGCTTTACATTATGCTCAATACATTATTCTTAAGCTATTCTTTTCAAGGTACAGTTGATTCTAACTTTCACAAGCATGTTTGGTAAAGTTGTCATGTACACTAAGTTAAGGAGCATTGTTGCTTCTAGGGAAAAGACAAGGTTAGGGTTCTGTGGTTGCAAAATTTTCATTCACTACCAATAATAGCCTTGTCTAATGTGTGTTTCTGTTACAGACACCTCTAATATACAAATTTAACTAATTTTACTTAACTAGTAATATTTAATATACATCATTGTTTCCTGAACATTGAACTCATGGCCCACAGCACTACAACTTATGTCTGAATGCTTTTCTAACATACATATATTTCCTTTAAGGTACATCACAGCCTTCTTGCACTTAAGAACACTAGACAGCAATTCAGCACTACATCTAGGGGCAATTTTAAACAGAAATATCACCCACAAAAGCACATAAATAAAAAAAATGTGGCACTAAATGAAACATGAAAGAACACTTGCTTATGCTATGAAAGCTGAATCAAGGAGTCAGAAAGCCACTTTGTTTTGACCTCAGCTGGGAAAATGTGCATCAGGCAACTCAGTTTTTTGCTGCTTTGCACATGTCTGCTAATGATCATGAAAGCATTGTAAGTAATGATTTGGTACTTACAAGTATTGATCTGGAATTTACAAATACAGAATGTACAAATGATGAGTGTTGATTGTGAATACATTTTTCACATATGTATCATGTACTTTTGGTTTGCCTGGGATTTTGTATTTAAAGTTAATGTCAACAACACAGAATTGGGCTTGTTTGTTTATCCATTCTGGCCATCTCTGCATTTAAATAGAATAATATTTTGTTCATAATTGATAAACTTATATGTCTGAATTCAAGCCTAAAATGTCATTATTATTTTTATTCTATTTGTCTATTGTCTGTTATTCCTTTGGTGTCTTTCCTCACTTTGTTTGAATTATTCAATTTTGTAGACATCTATCTTAATTTACCCATTAGATTTTTAGCTACATATGACTTTTATTGTTTTCTTCAATTAAAGGATTCTATTATAAATCCCTTAATTTCTACAGTCTATCTATATGTAATTTTGCAATGCTTCATGTAAAACATGGAAAATATTCTAATTTTATAGTGCATTTACTCTATTCACATCATCTTTGAGATTATACTTATCAAAGGCAATATAATATATATATATATAATGTGGTATATACACATACAAATATATATATGTGTGTGTGTGTATATATCAAAGGCATCATGTTATATATTATGATACCTTTGATAACTTTACCATAAAGGATGGTATATTCATGAAAGAACATATTCCATGAAAAAATATTATAATTTCAAATTTAGTCAAATTTATTTAAATTTTTAATTTTTTTTTTTTTTTTTTTTTGACAGAGTCTCGCTCTGTCGCCCAGGCTGCTGGAGTGCAGTGGCCTGATCTCGCCTTACTGCAGCCTCCATCTCGAGGTTCAAGCTATTCTTCTGCCTCAGCCTCCCAAGTAGCTGGTACTACAGGTGCATGCCACCATACCCAGCTAACTTTTGTATTTTTAATAGAGGCGGGGTTTCAGCATCTTGGCCAGGCTGGTCTCCAACTCCTGACATCCTGATCTGCCCACCTCAGTCTCCTAAAGTGCTGGGATTACAGGTGTGAGCCACTGCACTCAGCCAATTTTTAATGATTTTTTTAGTTCCTAAAGATATGAGTTCCTATTGCAGTCTGAAGAACTACATTTACTATTTATAATAGTGAAATTCTACTGGAAACACAATGTATTAGTTTTTTTTATCTGAATATGCCTTATATGTCATAATTTTTTTAAGTTTTAAAATTTTATTTTACATTTGGAGCATACATATACAGATTAGTTACATGGGCATATTGTGTGATACCTCTAACTCTGGACTATGAATAATCCTATCACCTAGGTAGTGAGCATAGTACCTAATAGGCCTTCATTATATCTGAAGCCAAGTCTACAGTCATTCAAATCACTGTTTCTCTGTTTTCTAATTACCTAATGTTGCATAAAACCTCCCCAAAACGTAGTGGTCTAACACCAACAACATCTTTTCTTCTCATCAGCGTGCACTCTGCAGGCCTTTGCTTAGGGATTAGCTCCTTTATGGTCCACTCAGTACACTGGGATGGCTCAAATGCTGTGGCTAAAATTATCTGAAGGCTTACTCAAATAGTGTCTATTACCTGTTCTGGGAAGATGTAGCTATGAGCTGGATGTGACCTGGACTACCATTGTTCTTTGCAAGTTTTAGCCATTGTGGTTGCTGCCATCATGAGCTTTATAACTTTCTATCGAAGTAAAGTAAATAAAATGAAAAGGAAAATGTATAGAAAAGCAAAGAGAGTTGGGTAAGGTGCCACTCACCGATATGTTTAGTAGAATTGTTACATGTTTGTCAACTTGAGGTTGGAAATCCTCACAGAACATATTTCAGTAGATCAGAGAAATATTGCATTCAAATTCAAGACAGAACTTATTTTTACCTTCCTTGGTTGCTAAATAAAAGATGAATCACTTAAAACATTTTTTTTTTCAGAAACCACTCAATTTTTCCATGAATAGGTGACCGTCAACAATTCTGTACATTTATCAACAAAATGCAATGGACTTGTACTCTTTTCTTTATTTTTGTACTTGTGTTTGTTATTTGACTTCCTTTTACCTTTTTCTTAATCTAAAAGACATCTTCAATACTTTTCTAAACCATTTTGCTCTTTTTAAAAATCACAGATCTTTTTAGTTCTTACTGACATTTCTTATTTTCCTTTTGAAATTTTACCCTCTGTAAGATTAGTCTACCCCCTTGTTTGGCATGAAAGACTTACTGTAGAAGAGAACTATATATATGTAGTGGATTTCTCAGATTTATACTATCCTTAGGAAATGGCAATATTCTAGGAAAAAGCACTTAATGCTTCACACGTCTCCAAAGCATAAGTGTAGTACTAAAATTAAACTTAAACATTTACCAAACATCTATGTTCAGACTTTCTTAAATTTTTCTAGATATAAACAATTATTAAAACAACTTATTTTGAGGCCCTTACAACTTAGTTGGAGATAAGATTATTTAAATTCTGTTAAAATACAATATTAGAAGAACTGCTAAAACAAGTGCTAGACAAAATGGCATAAATTTTTTTCTTTCTCAACTTTTTAATTTTAGGAATGAAATAGCAGCAATAACAAATAGTAGCTCAGTTTCTTTAGTAACTGCAGAAATATAAACATATAACTATTTTACAATTAGCTAAAATTCCTTATGTATTTCGCACAAATACAGATACAACACAAAGCAATGACTATGAACCCCTAATTATAATTCTTCTTCTTCTAAAATGGCTATTTCTCATTTACCAGGCCTGGAATTAGAAATATATATGCTGAACATAATTTCTAGATTGTTACTTTATTCATGTATTTATAAATATTCCAAAAAAATACTCTGGACCCTTTGATGTTAACATCTTACTCCATGATTTTGATGACATTGCACAGAGCACTACTAAGTGTACTACATATAGTGAGTCTCCTTTGCATTTGCCAGCTGATTCTGACGCTAAGGGTAAACACCTGAAACTCAATGAGTGTGCTCTCTGGCAGAGGGACTCGGCCTGCACTGCAGCCCTTTGAAAATCCCATCTGGGGACAACATATAGCTTCCTCTCTTGGAGTTGCTCAGAAGTGCTACAGTATTCCCTTACCTTCTAAGTTTAGAAAAAAAGGGAATGGGTACTATGTAATCCTTTTAGGGTTTCTTTGAAATTTTGTTAACTTTTAAAATACTTTCTTGTTTTCCTTTTTTATTTCCTTCTGAAATGGGCAACTGTGTGTACAAATAAACTGGGGGGGGGGCACTATGTTAACTATGTATTTTAAAGGATTTAAGAAATAATCCACACTTTCCAATGGCTCCCATTTCACTCAGAGTAAATGCCAAATCCTTACGACAATGGCCTTCAAGGCAATTCATGATCTGGCCCTCAGTACGTCTCTTATCTCACCTGCTACTTCCTCTTCCTTAGTTTATTCAGCTTCAGCCACTGTTTCTTGCTGCTCCTCAAACACGCTAAAAATTTTCCTTCCTTAAACCCTTTTTTGGTAGATTGCTCATCTTGCAATTACTTTCCCCAGATAAACTCGTGGCCTTCCTTTTTCAAGTTTTTGGTCATTTGTGCCCATCATGTCTGCTCTATTAAAGTTGAAATTTACCATCCACTTCTCTTTACATGCTCTATTTCTTGTCATAACACCTACTGCATTTTAACACACTACATTATTTATTTACTTATTATTTCCTTTGTTTATTGTCTATCTTTACTGTTAGAATAGTAGTGTGAAGAAACAAAATTTCAACAAATTTAATTTAAAGATATAATTGCACTTCATTAGTAATTAATTAAATGATCAGTATCTCATTAAAAGATTTAGAAAAGGCTTTCTGGTGAGCAGAGCAGAGGAGATGAACTTCAGAGCCAGAAAAGAGTTAAAGAAAGAGAAATAAGACAAAAAAAGTGCATGGATCTCTTCCTTACAGAGTTAAAACACAGGGGGCTAAATTATAAGGCTGGTTCAGATTAATAAGCCTTGTTCTATTGGTGTTTGTGAATCTCCTGTTTTTTGTTTTTGTTTTTGCTTTTGTTTTTAGACTAGCCAATTTTAAAGTTCAGTTTGATGACTTGGCACCTAGTGTAGGTGACTTTATTCTGGTTTAGACTGGTCTGTTGGGCTCAGTGTAGGAGCTCATCCAAAATGATGACCTCTCATAATTTAAATTTAACAGTAGGCACTCAGTAAATATTTGTTAAAACAAATTTTAAATGCTAGCAATGTATTATGATAGTTACTTTTTCACAGATCATCTAAGAATTATGCACCCTAGTATACAAAAGTGTTTTCTCTTAAACTAAAATTACTTTTTTGTAAATGTAGGTTTTAGTATAAGACTGATTTCATGCTTAAAATGAATAAAACTCTTCTTGGATAGATAAAAGAGAGATTCCCAGAGTGTGTGTAGGGTTGTGAGTTCGGGGTTCCATGACAAGAGATCTTACTGACATTGCTATGAAGAAATGGTGGAACTTCAGGACAATGTCTTCCCAAAGATTCACTGGTGTCAGGTATGCCGCAGATGATGCAATGCAAGAGATGTAGACCCAGGTGACCTGAAGGAACCCTGTGGACTGGGAGACCCCAAGGTATACTCAAGGTTGAAATAAAGGCAAGAGACTGAGCAAGGATTGGGAATTAGGGAATTACACATAATTTCCCATCTGCCAAATAAAACAAGAATGCTGAAATAATTTAATGTTATCAGTGCAGTGTCTTTGTTTCTGCTTTGGGCACAACTAGGTTTATGGACTCACTTTCGCATACCCTACTGAAGGCTAAAAAATTTTTCTCCAAAAGTAATATGTAATAAATAAAATGATACCTCAGGGATACCTCAATGCTAATGATTGGTACATTTTCTCCTATTTTTCCATGGTACTTAGTCTTTCTTCCTGTGTGTGTGTGTGTGTGTGTGTGTGTGTGTGTGTGTGTGTGTGTGTTTCTGTATGTGTCTATTCTCATGTTTCTCATGTCAGTATGCATCTGTAATACTATTTACTATCTGGTACAGTCTTTATCCTATAGAATTAAAATTCTAATTTTCATGGCCCCAGGTTTCAGTCAAGTGCCTAAATTATTTTCCCACATCACTGTGGTTATATCAAAATCATTGACTTCTTTGACTTTTAAATGTAATCATCTTAATAGTCATAATAGTGCTTTTGTTATTTGCTTCCACACTGCTTACAACATACATAGTTAGTGATGTTTCTGGGAGCCTCTAGTTTTAAGTATTTTGAGATATATTTTTCTTTAAAATAAGTGTTAGCAGATTTTTAATAGATAAGTCTATTCTAGTCAGTATACACTGACTGCAGTCTGCATTCTAATCAATATAGATCTGCCTCCTAAAACCATGCACTTTCTTCTCTAATCAAGCTGCATCTTTCCATATGAAAAGCCATAGCAGTGTTATTCCCATATCAGAAGAGTCTATATTTGAAAATAGTACCAGCTTTAGAAAATTTAAGTTTATGGGTGGTATACAAGGATAATTCATGCAAGAGAAACTCAGGAATGAACCAGGAAGTACAGAGACTTCAAGAACTGGAGAACCGGAGAGGCCTAGTGACAGCTGACCATCAGCACATTAGCTTTTAACCTTGTGTTTCTTCTTTTTGAGTACTATCTTCAGTCTCTTGGACTGACATGCTTTGTATTCATAGACATATGAATCTATAACCAGAGAGGATTTAGGAAAACCAGGCAAAGATTCTGATCACATAATGAATGCTGCTCCAGAGAGGAAGAATGCTCTCAACAGTTTATGTAACCTCGACCAGGGGTCAAGACACTGAGATTGGAGCCCTCCATGTTGCTGGTGTGGGGAAGAGCAGATCCCTCATGAAAATGAGGTGTCATTACAGGAAGAAGGAACATGTAAAAGATGTTGGATTGATTAATGTTACATATATAGTTCTAATAGATATCAAAATATAAAATTCTAAGATATTTTTAGAAATCTCAGAAACAAGGCACAATAAGGAAGTTTGTTTAGAATTTCTTTCACAATAATACACCTCTGGAATAAATTGAACGATTTTGAATCAGGAGGAAGATTTAAAAAGATTATCTTATTCAGTCTTTCCCAAATCCTATCCTTACATGAAAGCTTAGGTAGAACTGGAACAATTCTCAGTGAGAACAATACTTACTGACTTATTCTACTTCTAAACTCCAAAAACTACTTTGGAAATAGGTCTAAGTAAAATTCTATAGTCCTCTAATGGAACACCTCCAAACAGGGTCATTATAACACCCCCCTGAGGCTACTAAGAACCAAATTTATTTAAGTTACTTAAGTATCTAGTTTTTTTCCACTTCTTTTTAATGGAGAACAACTGGCTACTAGGCAGCTACGCAATAGCTTTCCCAATAAGCACATTTTCATTTTTAAAGTCAGACTTCCCCATTATAACCATGTTGGCAGAAAATTTTCTTAAACAATGATATGTTCTTCTCAGATCAATAACCCTTGGTGGTACTTTTACTAATGTAGTGCAAGGGATTCCAGAGATACTCAAGTTAACGTGTGAAAAGTAGAGGGCATTTCTAATCTGCTCCCTTTATTTCACTATAGAAATGGAAATGGCAGGTTCAGTGCATTATTTTCTAAAATGATTATTTTCTAATTTTAAATAAATTGATGCTGGCTGGTGGCAAAGAAACCATTGAAGTGGCTGATATGAAATCGCTGCAGAAAGTGATGGACATTGATAACAGGGTATAGGCCTAGTAGAAATGGAAAGAAAGTTATAGTCCAAACCTTTATAAAACAATATGATGTTTCTACAATATCTTACAATGACAAAGAACATGTCATGAAACATATATATTGATATAAATAAGGATTTAAAAGCTACTGAGTTTCTAAATGGAGGATATGAAAACATCAAATCTTAATAATTATAAAATACATTCCTAGAAAGAAGATGTACCTTATCAATAGATATTAGATATCAGAATCCTTCATTGATAAACCTGAATTAACAACCAAAGACATGAAATACAGCAAAAAAAACAGGGCCGAGATGAATAAATGAACAAGCTGAACATAGAACAATCGGAATATCAGACAAATCACTGATCAGGTTGAGAGTAAAACAAACCTAATTTGGACAGGTAAGACTCAGACATTGTTTCATTCACAGATGTTCTCTGTCATATTATCTTAGAAAGTATTGTAGCTGTTTTAAGGGGTGCAAGGCATCCCAGAAACAAAGGGCCTAACCTAGAAAAGTAAAAGAAAGACTAAATGGTGAAGCTGGCCTGAAAAGCAATGGATACAAATTGAAATAAAAATCCTTTGCATTTCTAAAAAAACAAAAAGTATTTAAAATGTGCTCTATATAACTAAGTAGGGAGAGGACATTAGGCATAAATTGAAGTGGCTGCTTAGAGAGCACACGAGGAAATAAGCAAGTGTATTAATAAAGTGTAGGTAAAATAGATCGATTCAAAATGCTTCTTCCTTCTCCCTCGCTTTTTTCAAAAGTCGAGACATGTTCTTAACATTTAAATAAAGAAGTAGAAGTTTACAGTGTTCTGTATGCATATGTAAGTGTTATAAATAGAATAAACATGAAAATGTATATATATTGTTAGCAAGGACTTCGAAGAATACAAGGAAAGAATGGCAGTGTAATAAGGTAAGTAACAACTTACTGGCAGGAGTAGATTAGTGCTCAAAAATGTATAAATAGATAATGTAGATACAATATTTACAGTTATTTAGGTAATTATCTGAAAACCTAAAAGAACACTCTTAAAAAGTCTGTCTGAATAGAAGGGAAGTAGACTTTCATTTTCATGTTATCTCCTTTAGTATTGATTGGATTTATGATGAAGCATGTGCAATACTCTTGTACTGGAGATAATACAAATAGAAATGGAAAAATAGTTATATCCATAATGTGTCACTGAGAATGATTGCTAAATTAAAAAGATGATAACCTAGCCGATTATTCTATTTGTATTCCTGCTTACACTTATTGCTACCTACGCCCCTGGCCTAAGACTTGTGTATTCCCACCAAGTGTCATCATCCATTGCTCTGCTAATGCACACAGCAACTGTTTACCCCTTTCACAGCTTTGCTTATATGACTCTGGTTCAGGCTACCAGTGACTATACCTTTATAAGCAGTAATGATCTCTGTGAAGCAAACAGTTACTACCTGATAACAGATCTCATTATCATCTTCTTTGCATTACAATTTTCACAGTAAATAAAATGCACCTATTCTAGTGAATCTAACAAGCAGTTTAGGGTTATTACAGATTTCTGTAAAATAAATATGTCATGTATAATACTTAGAAGGCCCAGACAGATTCTTGCATCAGCATTCAGCATATGCAGCATTCTTATCCACTCTTTAGGGCACTTTTTTTTCCCTCTGTGATAAAAGCTAGGACTAGGCTAAACCAGCCAGCTTTTTCTTTTCCCTGGAGATAAAAGGAAGTGGGAATAAATTGCAGCTGGACTGTTTTCTACATCAAAGAGAGTATGGTGGGGAGTTCTTAAAGAATATTGTTATGATTATCTGTCCTTGGGAAAGAAGGAAAATAAGGCTCACAAGAAAGCTGGAGAATTTTGTTTGTAAAGCATTCTCTTCAGAAGGAAAAGCAGATAAAATTTTATACATATTATTTATTTCCTTCTGTTATTTCAGAGTTCCACACAAGGCTTCACAAAACAGTTGAACCAAAACAATAAAGAGGTTCCCTGTTTATAATGAAATGGCCTTAGAAATTATAAAGCCGGTTAGGAATGCTGATACAAGAAATATAGGGAGATGTTCTTATGTTCATCAAGTGACATTAGTGGCAATGGCCTTAAGTGAAGTCGGACTTGTATGCATGCAACCTTGGGAACAGGCTGAGACCGCTGCTGAGTGCAATCTGTTGATCGAAACAATATTAACTGCAGACCCAAATGTACTGGTTTCTCTCTTGGAAAGAGCTACTGAAGTAACTGAACAGTGAGTAAACTAAGGGTCAAGGGGAATAACTACTCTCACTTCAAGCAAGCACACTTGGACTGTGAAAGGATAAGGTGTGTTGGGTTCAAGAATGAGATACCTTTGTCTTGGGGGACATGGGGTAAGAAGTATTGAAGCAGTAGAGAATTGATCTCACCCTTGTTTTTCTTTTTTTTTCCTATTATACCCTTGATAGGCATTTGTTTCAATAGCTTGGGTGTAATGAGTACTTCATTCAGTCACACCAAGTGTAGTCTCCAGGGAGTTTTAGGATAAATGGCTATTCCTTTTGCTATCTGAGGTGCCATTCTAAACCAGGGTGGGAAATCGGGTTTGGACAACATTAAAGAGAAAGGGATTGGTTGCCTTGTATGGTGATGGTGAATCAGATATTCATCTTTTCAAGTAAATCAGTGGTAGTTTACAGGTAGCAAATAAAGGTAAAATATATTAGACTTGGTAGATTTATATCAGATTGATTTTAATTTGCTATGTATTGACCTCATAAGGGAAGTTGAGATATCCAGCAGCTATCAGCTACTATGTGCAATGAGCACATGCTTGAATAATAATTGTTATGTATTTCTTACCTACTAAGCAAAATAATTTTAACAAATAAGCTCTCTATATAATAACTTTATAGGGTAGATACTGTTCATCCAATATACAAGATGAGGAAACTGAAGCTCAGCAAGTGTAATTTACCTAAGGTGACACAGAACTAAGTGCCAAATCTAAGATTCAAATCTAAGCTGTCTGACTCTAAAACCAATTCCCCTCTCACTACACCACTGGACATATCAAGTAATATGTGTTTTAACAATGACATTTTATATATGAAGCTTTTTTGTTCCCCTTGAATTTGTAGTACCATTCACTTGTTTGGCCCATGAAAAGTTAGGGTGTGAAATGACTTGGAGTCATCAAATTTTGAGCTTTAAATGCAAGCATTCTGTGAATGGTGGCTCCAGATGACATCTGACATCCTAGTCCTCCCCATACTGGCTTCCTCATATTAAAAAGCAAATCAATAAGTATTATAATGAATCTTAGCAAACTCAATTTAGACATTAGTGTTAAGTTCCATTTGTGTTTCAAAAGTTCAAATAGTAACCAAAAAATATCTAAAATGTGATATGTATGTATTATATTCTTGCAATCGAAATATTTTGACGTTATCATTGTCATTTAGGAGATTTTAAAACTTCATCTTTACAAATATATTTTAATAAAATTTTTCTGCTTGATCCATTTTACAAATTGTTTACAATCTATTATAAATATAATATTTAAAAATGGAAGTGTTTTATGCAGTGAACCCCTATCACATAAAGGCAAATTGAATAAGAAAAACTTTGACACATATTCCTACAAATTTGAGATATTAAATTATCTATTATTTGAGAAGAAATTAAGTGAGTCAGCCTTTTTTTAGTAAAAGATATTCTATATTCAAATGTCATTTTAATATATTTTGAAAATGTAATTTACAAAATAAGCATGTAAATTTATATAAAACCAGTTTCAATGCAATATGATTATACTAGTATGAATATATTTGAGATTAAATGCATTTATCCTTAAATTTTTAATATATATAAAGACTACTCTTTAAATATAATTAAATACTGAAATCCATTGTGGAACTTATCTCAATTGTTTCATGAAAATAGTTTAGTTCTATACTGAGAAAAACGTAAATAAAATCAACTATATAAAAAGTTTAAATCTTAACTGGTTCAACATTAACAATTTCAGAACCTGATATGCAAGACCAGCATAATTAATATTTAGTTTAAAAAGATTGCCACCACATTTAAAAAGTAATTATGTCATTTTTCAGTAAATCATATGAAACTATTCATATGCTTTGTTGTCTAAACTTCTACTGTCTATGGAAGTTTACATAGATATTACAATTTCATGTGTAGTATTAAAACTATATATAATGTCATGGTGATTTATTTCTAAAAATGTATTTTATTGAAATATTCAATGACAATTACAAGTCACTAGAATACAATATAAATGGTCTTCAGGTTATTACATATCTTAAGTCCATTGGTAATTGCCAATAATAAAAAGTGGGTTTTGTTCAAATTATATGACTTAAGTTGCCTGAGAGATATGTGAATTTTTACTAAAGAAATCCCTGCTCTTAAGTGATTTTAAGTGTAGGTGACTTCTATTTTTATGAGGTATTAGCTCAGAAAATCAAACTGCCATTTAGTTTTGCTCTAGTGAGCCTATTGTCTTCATTTCATGTCCTCCTTGGGATACATTTTTCTCTGTATTCTTGAGGTTTTATTCATAAAATCCCATTAGTATTAATAGGGGTTGTATAACTCTATCCCCTGCACAGCCAGAGGTAAATGAAATCCCTTTGGCATAGTTTTCTAGCATTTAAATGAGTCTTGGGCTTTATAAAATACAATTATGGTGCAATGTTACTAATGTAAATACTAAGAAGATATGGGAAATGAAATTAAAGGTGCCCTTTATAATGGCACTCATGAGGCCATACTTTCTCAAACTGAAAGACACAATTGAGAGAAGTTCATATAATATCCATCTGATCAACAGTTTTGGCAATAGTACTGTCTTTTTTGGAATTAATAGATATTAAATCTAAAACCTAACAATGGATAACATAGTTTTATTTCTTAATATGGGAAATAAAAGGGCAAAGTTATTTATTGCTACTACTTGACTTCTTAAACTGTATTTACAGCTCATCTTGCTTGCAATAACTGTAATAATTTACAAATTTATTTAATTTGAGTAACCTCAATGTTGGGAGAGTTACATCATTTCCAATGGGAAGGGTCATAAATAATGATAAACAGACATCTTAAAGTGAGAGCATATGCAATGCACAGTGCTAAAAAATGCCAAGCTTCTAAAGATATCAAGAATGGTAACATTTCCCTGTACTCAAAACACCTTTTAACCTATGGGGTTAAGTTTGATTCCTTAATACAAGTGTGTGTAGTTCATATTATAAATATAGGTATAAAAGGGAACTGAACTTTTACAAATCTCACCTCCATATTATGTCACTCTTCCTTTGTACTATTAGTAATGTGATTCTTTGTATCTCAAAGAAATTTTTTCAAAATATATTTTAAAGATATTTGTAAAACTGATCTCAGAAAAAATATAATAGTTGTGTTTAGGTCAGGAAGGATCAGCATGGTAAGCCATTAATTGTCTAGTGGAACATTCTTTTGTATCTAGAAAGTCAACTGAGAATCTGGATCTATTTGAATGGAACAAGTGGTAAACTAGGAGACATGGAGCCATTGAGCCACAGAGAGAGGGACAGAGCAGTAAGAGATGGAAGATGGGGAGCACTGGGAAACATCTCTGACCAGTTCACAGTAAGACAGAAGTTGGCTTTACGGTTGGTGGTAGCCCAAGATTACAATTACCACCCAATCTCATTGACTCATTTCATTGACTGCTTTATGGTACTAAATTTTGAAGCACAGGCTTTGAGTTGAACAAGCCTGGATGGGTTTCTTATATCTTTACCTAAATATTGTTCTAATTTAATAATTCTAGATAGCTGTTAGCAATGGATGAGGTGACAACTAGTTTGATATTTGGCATGTGGTGATATTCCTTAAACATCAAGACAGAGGTGTCTCCTGGAACTTGTAGCCACCGTGGTCATCAGTGAGATCTTTCTCTTTTAAAGGTAATGTTAATCTGAATATCCACCATCTTTGAAGAACTGTTACATAAACTTAGTTTTGTCTCATGGACAATTTTGAATGATTTTACATATATTTTGGTATTTAATAGAAACTTCCATTGCTGTGGCATTCTTTCCTTATGTGATGTCTTATCCTAGAGTGTTTATTACTGTGGCTTTTTATCCATAGAAGCTATCCAAGATCATGGTATTTTGGAGTGCAATTTGAATCCAGACATCAGTAAAAGGAGAGAGAATGAGAAGTGTGTATAAAATGCGACACCACTAAATCCTATAACTTGTTTTTAGGTCAGGTAAGCTTGATCACATTTCAGATGGGAAAGTGAATTTCTGTTATGTTTATTTTCTCCACCCTGTTAATCTGAAAGCATGATGTTTAGAAAAGGCTAATCTATTAGCTGTTTAAAGGATGAATTGGAGAGTGGACCAGAATTGGAGAGTAGAGATCGCTCTTTCAACAAATAGGTATCGAATTCTTCTTATTTTTTTAGCTCAAATGCAAGCTCTTTATGTACATTTAATCAGAACAAGCAATGTTAAGTTGTTCTTAGGGCTTTCTGATTCCAAAGAACATATTCTGCATCACATGGGTCAGCAAATTATGGTTCACAGGCAAAATCTGTCCTGCTGCCTGTTTCTGGAAGTCAAGTTTTTTTTTTTGGTGACACAGCAACACTCATTTATTTGCATATCGTATATAGCTGCTTCTGTGTAGCAATGACTGAGTTGAGAAGTTGCAACAGTATATGGCTCATAACCCTGAAATATTTTAATTCCGATGCTTTACAGAAATAGTTTCACAAGCCTTGAATGTAAATGAAGCATGTCACTGACTGTATATTGGCAACTAAAGATGGAATAAATGTTAGAATTATAGATACTAATTTTTAAACATATTTAATCATATTTAACTTAGTTTAAAAATGATTTTAACTTCATATAAATAATTTGAAATTTTTATTTACCTCAATTAGGGTCTCATTTGTCAATTACATTTAATAGAAAATTTTGAATATTTTTGAGGAAAATTTTTTAAACATTAAAATGATTTTAATTTTTACTTTTCCATATTAAACCTATATCTATTTTTAAAAAATTTTTAATTGTTATGGGTACATAATAAGTGTATATATCTATTGCATACATGAGATATTTTTATACAGGCATGCAATGTGTAATAATCATATCATAGAAAGTGGGGTATCCATCCTCTTAAGGCTTTATCCTTTGTGTTACAAACAATCCAATTACACTCTTTTAGTTATTTTTAAATGTACAATTAATTATTATTGACTGTGTTATTTATTTTTGATTAAATATTTTTGAATTCTTATACTTGGAATACAATTACATTTTAATCCTTTAAATAACTGAGAACGAAGAACAAGCTAAAGGATTTGATGGAAATAAACATTAAGAAAGTGGACCTTAGGAAAGATCCAAAGGTAAAAAGAAAAATTGAAATTTTGATGTTATGACAGAATATTTAGTTAGAGTAGGAGGATGGAACACAATTATCAAGTGTTTTGTTAGCTGGGTTTCTAATTCTGTATATTTACGCCTATGGTATGTGGGCCTCCATTTGTGCTATTCTCCCAGAGCCTGCAAATGTTTGGGATGAGGCTGTTGAGTTACAAGCGTGGCAACATTCAGTTGCTTTGGTGTATCACTACCTGGATAAATTACCCTAAATTTCACCAGATTGCATGTCACTCTTATACTGTAGTAAAGAGCAAACCAAACTTAATCCTGGTGGGTTAGTTAACCAAACAGAGCCTTTCATCTTCTTGTGGACACTTACGTCTTGCGATTCGTAGCTGTCATCCAAGACAGTATTGAACATAACACTACACTATTTCATAGTTTCCTTTTTTTCCATAATTAGAGATCTGTTGTTTAGCACTGTATTTTTAGCAACTAGGATTTATGCAGTCTCTCTTATTAGAGTAAAACTTGTGATTGAAAAGTCATGTTTTCTAAGAAAATATACAATTACTACAAATGAAATGTAAATTAATATATCTGCTTAGATATGTTGTAAAAAACACATGCAATGGTCTTCTATTTGCCTATTTATTTTAGCATCAGGAGAAAATACTTGGATTCATATTAACAAAATATATATTATTAAATTAAATAGAGGCCATATCTACAAAACTTACTTAGTATGCAGTCATGCTTCAGAAGTTAAGTTAGTTCTGATATGCTTTATTTATTTGACAGTGTGAACCAAGAAAAAGCCAGTCGTTTTGAAATTGTGGAAAATGAACTTCAAGAAAATTTCAGGTGAACTTCTTCAAGTATTCTAACTCAAGGTGAAGCAGTTAAGTTTATTTACTTAACAATTATTGTTTTTCCAAGCAACAAAGGTCAACACAATCTAAAATAAACCTAAACAAATATGTATCTAATAGGAATATTTTAGGCCTGTTTCTGAGTAAGCTCTTTGACATACTTTGATCAACTCCATTAAAATTATAGGCTTTTCTTAAAATTATAGTCTTTTCTGCAATTCTCTCCATTGAACAATTTATCAACTTCTATCTTTAGCTGGGTTATGAAGCTTTCTACTAATTTAACTTACTGGTAAAGCACATAGTCCTTTCAGTGTTAGGGGATGTATTACCCTACTTGTCTGAGTGGTTTGAGTGAATGCTTTCTAAATGATCCAGAACTTATAAAGGTAAGTTTGTTTCCTCAGCACATGGAACTCTGAACCTAACTCATATGGTAAAACATGGCTGATTTACCTGCTTGTACCTATGACTTTTATGTCCAAACATACATACACAAAAAAAGATGTTTCACTTTTGTATTTTTACATTCTGCTTGACATCTCGGAAACTCAAAAATATTTAAACTGAACTTGGCAATCTCCTCTTAAGTTTGTCTTGATCCATATACTTAATTGGTGTGTTTACTAGTCTCTGCATTCAATTCAATTCAGCAAACTTCTATTGCTAATGAATATTTCACTTTGGCCCTGTCTTTTCATCTCTGCTGCCATCAACCTGCTTAGCCAAAGTCAGTATTATCTGTATCTTACAGGACTGCATTTGCCTCCTGACTGCTCTGATTTTTGTCCCTTTACAGCCTATTTTCCATATGGCAGGCAGACAATTTTTTTTTGTAATTATCTACTTACTCTTCTTAACATACAGGATCTTTCTGTCACGGTCAGAGTAAGAACCTCGCTCTTTAATATTGTCCGCCTGACCTGACTACCCCAAATCCCTATCTCAGACATTCTTCCCTTTCAAAATTATAATCTAGCTAAACTGGCTTCTCTCAATGGATTCATTCTTGTTTTGTGCAGCATGAACATGTGATGCAGGTTCTCTCTCCCAATCCAAAGTAGGCTTTCCCTTGCCTTTTTTTGGTCTCTATATCTTATCTTTTTCCTTCTCAATTACAATTTTTAGTAAATTTTTTTATTTGCTAATTTGTTTATGTCCTTTCTTCTCCATTATATTCTAAATTCCAAGAAGGCAGAGACCTCATATATTTTGTTTACTTCTAACACTTTTTTTCCCTAGAATTTAGGACAGTACCTGACACATTGCAGGCACATGAAAAATAGATATTCAGTGCATAATTCATGGACTAACTTAATTAATCCACAAATTATTTTAAAAAGATATTAAAAAACTCTTAATTATGGACTTAAAGGAAGATTTTTCTCCCCACCAAAAAAAAACTTAAAATATGGATAATATTCAGATTGGCAAGAAATATTAGTATTAATAGAGAATACTAATACTTCTATGTCTGTGATGTATAACATACATAAAAATGAAGATGTGACAATGTTAGAAGTTCAGAGGGTCGAAAGAATACATATGGAGAGGTTTGTTGAAACTGTGTTTGAAGGTGATAAAGTATCTAAATTTTAGCTTATAAGGAAATGAGGAATCACTAAGGGGTTTTGAGTAGCAGGTTGATATGATGAAGTTTGTGTTTTGTTAAAATGACTTCATTCAGAGTGTGTGTGTGTGTGTGTGTGTGTGTGTGTGTGTGTGTGTGTGGTAAGAGAGGATTGGTTTGAAGAAAGCAAATGAACTAAGGTAGAAGAAGGCATTTAGCGGGACACTGAAATCGTTTTGAAGGGATCCCATCAGTGTCTGTAAAGGACAGCATGACATGAAATTTACATCACAATAATGTAGGAAGAAAGAATAAGTCAAAAATGAATGATTACTTCTATGTTGAATATCCCTGAAGCAGTTGAATGTTTATAGAAGCATATTTATACATATGACATATATGATAATTAATGAATGTATTTTATAAATATTTAAAATTTTGTCTCCAGTTGATATTTCATCAGCTGAGTTTCATCATTCAACTTCCCTCTTACTATTTCCAAATACAACCCCACTAAAATGGAGAACCCAGAGTCCTTGAGACTGCTACTCTACAGATACAATTGGGATGAGAATACTGACCCTTCCAAGAAATTCAGACATGTGGCAATAGCAAAGTTCTTGCCTCCTGGAATGATAAATACATTGGTAGTGAATGAATGAATGAATGGTGATACCAAATACACTTTTACTCCTACTATATAAAGTCTTTATGACACACCTAGTTAATTCTGCTAGAGGACAGTAAGGACAAACACTAAGCAAGGGATCAAGTCAAGTTTTTTTAAATGTACAGTGAAACAGGCAAATGTTTGGTGTCCAGCTGAATAACCCAATATGAAATAATAAAGGTTGCTTCTTAAAAGAAAATAAGAAGACAGGGAGAAAAAAATCTATAACAAATCTGATGTCATTCACAGAAAAATTCGATCGATTACTGCTTACCTACAGTTTTCATTTTGGAGTTTACATAAACATTAATTATGCCATCCAGAATATTGAATGGCTCCTTAGGAAAGCTAAGCAAATTATACACCTTTCATATTAGCAATTACAAATCATCTTTTGATAATGTATCATTGTGGATCATAAACAAGGGTGGAATTAGAAAGGTGTTACAACTCCATTCCATGCTTTACCCTCAAAGTTTTTGTTACATATACCATTTTATAGCCTTGAATTTTTAATAACAGGTTAAACTGTATTAACAAGGCACCTAATTTAACTGGCAGTGATAGAAGGAAAAGGAGTTTTTAAGTGTTTCCAGATAGTGATCTTAAATTAGCCTCTATATTTGAAAGAAAATGATTTATATGTTTTCTTAAATTTATTTGCAGGACTAGAATGGTTCATGTTAGTTTGTTATGCTTGAAGAAAATCAGCATTTTATCAACTTGATTCAACCACCAGAATGCACATAAATTGGAGAAAGCAGAGACCTAAGGTCGTAATTCATTACACTAAGGCTGCACAAAACTAGTCTGAGCATTCTAATTTATTACGTAGAAGTAATCACTATATCTTGTTATGGTATTATCCAGGACAACCAAACCTAATAAATTTCTGAAGTTTTTCAAATCCAGAAAGTAGATAATATAATGTAAAATTTTATATTATAATACTTTAAAATATTCACTTGAGTTATTTTTAAGATATGCCTTCTCTACTATATATTTTTTTAATTTTATTTTTTATTGCATTTTAGGTTTTGGGGTACATGTGAAGAACATGCAATATTGTTGCATAGGTACACTCATGGCAGTGTGATTTGTTGCCTTCCTCCCCTTCACCTATATCTGGCATTTCTCCCCAAGCTATCTCTCCCCAACTCCCCACCCCCGACTGTCCCTCCCCTATTTCCCCGCAACAGACCCGAGCGTATAGTGCTCCCCTCCCTGTGTCCATGTGTTCTCATTGTTCAACACCCACCTATGAGTGAGAACAAGCGGTGTTTGATTTTTTGTTCTTGTGTCAGTTTGCTGAGAATGATGGTTTCCAGGTTCATCCATGTCCTAAATCTAGAGACAACAGATGCTGGAGAGGATGTGGAGAAATAGGAACACTTTTACACTGTTGGTAGGAGTGTAAACTAATTCAACCATTGTGGAAGACAGTGTGGCGATTCCTCAAGGACCTAGAAATAGACATTCCATTC
>CAUYQU010021034.1:0-22623 GCA_963574635.1 Cheracebus regulus
TACTAGGCAATGATGTGATGCCTATGTGGTCTGAGAAGACATTGTGTCTATGACTTTGTTTACCCGCTATTGTTAGGTCCTGTGCTTGTTCTTGTGATTGCTGTTTGCAAAGCTAATAGGATTACTGCCTCTCTGGTGCCCTGTATAGATTATTAACTTTTTAACTATAGGTTTCCTCACCCCGATAATGAAACCCATCTACTAATAAGACCCACCTGTGTGACTTGATTGTACCCGATTAAGGTAGCTGATTCTATTATTCTTTTCTGCTGCCTGAGCTTGTATCCCAAGGACGTCTGTTCCCTTTCATGTATAAGACAATGGTATTTGTTTCTGTAATTACTATGGTATTTGTTTCTGTAATTACTGTAGGCAAAAAATATATATACTAACTATGTGCAAAATAAAGTTGCTGTTTAAGCATTGCTGTTCAAGTATTGCTTATTCAGTCCTCCAGACCCCATCTGTCTGTCTACTCTTTTTCCCATGCACTCCTCTATTCAGGTTGGGACCCTCTTGCTGGCCAAGAGTCCCCGGCAGATGTGCCAGCCTCTCGGGAAGCCAGATCAAGCATTTGCTATGCAAGGAAGCCCAGCTTCAAAACAAGCCACAGCCCCTACCCACCATGCAGAATGCTGGGCCTGAGCTCCTTCTGCATAGATTGATGGACAAATCACCACCCTAGATGCAAACAAGGCCTGTCTAAAATCAGATTGTGGTTGCTGAGGGGGAGGTAGGAATGGAGAGTGACTGCTGCATGGGTGCAAGTTCTCCTTTGGAGGGGATGAAAATGCCTTGGAGCTACATAAAAGTGATAGTGGTACAACATGGTGAATGCATTAAATGCTACTGAGTTGTACACCTTAAAATGGGTTAATTTTGTTATGTGGATTTTACCTCAACAAACAAAAAGACTGCCTAACTCACGCCCATGCCTTTACATAAAATGCTGTATAATACCCTCTACTACTCTTAAAAAAATTAACAATACAGGACAGTATGGTTATACTAGACTTTCAAAACATTTATTATTTTTTAAAATCTAATTTTTAAAATGTGAATTTTGAATTAAAAGTTTTAAATCTATAGATTATATCTTCATCCAACTTCATGATTCATTTATAATTTGTCTTCTTTTCAGTAAAGTGCATTTTTTTACTTTCTATTGAGTCTATATATTTCTTACAAAACTTATTATTTGATATTTTCTATTATTCCTAATGCTAACGAAGTTCCTCCTGCCACCAACCTTGGGTATGCCTTCTTGACAGTTTAGTCTGCCAGAGACAAATGATGTTGACTTCTCTCCTTTGCCTTATTAGGTAAAAAGAAAAGTATGTAATGATAATGTCAAGGCTTCATGTTAATGTGGTTTATGCAAAGATTTATGTCATCATCCTTCTCTGTCATCCACAACTCTGTTCTAACAATGACATCCTGTGACCAGACAGCTCTTCCTTTCCTACAAGCATCAAGCTTATTGTTAGTTGCTCTGAGGTTCTCAATGGGAATTTTAGATAGTGACATATTCTTTGACCAACCCTCAAACAATCTTCACACAAGATGTGAAGAACATGACAACAAACTGTCTGTAACTGAGGTATCAAGAGTATAGTTAAGTGCTCCTGGCTGTGAAGGTCATTTTCAGTAAGACATTATTCTACAGGACACTTTTTGGAGTATGAATTCAACATATTAGTAACTACATTGTACAGGTTTTTCCTGAAGAAAAAAAAAGTAGACGGGAAACCGATGACAATAATGATCTGAAATTATGCGGTATGACAGTGAGGGTGGGTGTGCAGCTCTGGGCCAGACACATACAGTTAGGGCCAGGGTCTCAACATCTGAAAGAGACTGGGCTTTAACAGTGAGGACTACATTAACCAGGGGGCTGGATCTGCATTGCTCACACTTGAACAGAGATTGGAACCCAGCTGACTGTGAGTGAGTGTGGAAGAGCCCCCTGCTGGACGCCAATGCCTGGAGCCCTGTGCATATGCTGGGCCGTGAGGAAGAGCACAAGTATATTGTCTGGAACAGAGCTCTTCAGGGCCTGGGCTAAGTTTAGCAGTGCCCTCCTCCTCCTCACCCCACCCAATGGTAAATCGGATAAATCAGTGCTAATTTGCTTTGTTTTATAGAATTTGCTAAATGTGATGGCTGATATTTTGAGCCAGGGTGGCAAATGCAGTTACTGACTCAACAGCAATGTGTAGTGGTAACTTGGGTATGAGAATAGGATTGTGACTCGGTATGCAACTTTACCAGTGACAGATGTGTCCCACTACCCATTGGCATATATGTTCTAGTCTAGTGCTGAGAAAGATACACAAAATATTAAGGCTTTTACAGCACAATTGGTACCACAAAATGCTCATTTTTAGCTCTCTTGGATTTTCTGCCTTGTTCCTTGTGTCTTCCTTGTGTCCTTCTCACTCTTGCTGAAGCATCACCAAGTCAACTTGTAAATTCTGTGATAACTTTCTTCTTACAGATTTCTTATATCTGCATTTTAATTAAGAATAGGGATTCTTTTTGACACTTGGACACTTAAAGCAAGCATCTCTCTATTTCCTCCTTTATTCATGCATCTTCTTATCAAGTGGGAAACCTGGAGGTCACAGACTGAAGTAGTAGGTGGGATTAGGACAGCAGATCAAATTGCAAATTCACTAAAACACGGATGCAGCAGAAGCACCTCTCCCGAAGACATGCCCACCGGTGTGCCATGTCAGTTTACCATTGCCATGGCAACACCCAGAGGTCACCACTTCTTTCCATGGCAATGACCCAACAACCCACTGGGGTCATTGAAGTGTTAACTGGAGTTACCATCTATAAATTAAGGGGTGGATTATGCAGAAATTTCTACCTTTTTTCTGCATAATCCACCCTTTAATTTGCATATAATTAAAAGTGGTTATAAATATGACTATAGAACTGCCTCTGAGCTGCTATTCTGGGCACACTGCCTATGGGGTAACCCTGCCCTGCAAGAAGTATCTTGGTTCAATAAAATTTGCTGTCTAACACCAGCTGGCTCATCCTTGGAATCTCTCCTGAGTGAAGCCAAGAACAATCTCGGGCAAAGCCCCAGTTTTGAGGCTTGCTGGCCCTACATCAGACCACCCTTGCAATGGATAAATTTACCTACTAGTTATTTCAGTACTGAGGGCTTCTTAATGTGGGAGTCCTCGCCTTGGAGGAAATGAAGAATTTCACTGGTTTCAGGGGGCTGGTCAAGGGAGGTCAGCTGTAGTCTATTAAGTGACTCTGTGAAAGACAATTACATCTTACTCCACTTTGAGCATTTGATCTGAATGTCTCCTTCCCATTGAGCCTCTGTGGATCCATGACCAAGGGTGCAGGAATGTTGTTTCTGAGAACCTTTTCCATGATAGATTTCTGGTTATTTCTGTTTTCCTTTCTTTGTTTGCTGTTACGGCCTACACCTCTGTTAACATCCCTGGGCATGCTTCCTCATCCACATTCCTAATGTTTCTTTAGAACATATGGCTAAGACTGCAATTTCTATGCACTACATTTGTGTTTACAATTACTATAACTAGCGGTATGAATTTATATCCCCACTAGAAATGTTTAATTGTTCATGCTAATGAATTTTCTTGCCAATAAATTAGTCAGACTTTTCATTTTGCCCATCCCTTGAGAATTAAATGATACTTCCCAGTAATTTCAAATATGTTTATCTGATTACTAATAAGGGTGGAAATCTTTTCACATTATATATTGACCTGTTGTATTTCCTATTCATAAACTAGCTCTCACCCCTGAAGTGCATTGAATTTCTTATTATTTTTATAAATATAAAAATGTCATATGTATAGATAGAAATAAGTTTATATGACTTAAACTTTAATTTTCTACAATTTCAATTTGCTATAATATGTATTAAAAATAACTTCTTCCAATTTGTGTCATAATTTTAAAGTGTATGTTAAGTTTTTAAAAATATGTATTAAAGTGTATTTATCAAAAATTTTAAATGTTTTTTGCTATTCCATCCCTGTTATGAAATACTTCCCTACTTCAGTTCATAAGGATAATCTTATAAATTTTCTGCTAAAAGTTTTAAACAATTTATTAATGCATATTAATTGTACATTCTTATGAGTTGCATGTGATATTTTGATACATTCATTCAATGTATGATGATCAACTCAGAGTATTTAGGATGACTATCACCTCAAACATTTATTATTTCTTTATGTTGGGAACATTTCAAATTTTCTTTTCTAAGTATTTTGAAACATACACTGTATTGTTGTTGGCTATAGTCATCCTACAGTGCTGTTGAACACTGGAACTTACTCCTTCTATCTAGCTGTATGTTCATATTCATTAAACAATATCTCTTCATAACATCCCTGTTCCCAGCCTGCGGTAACTATTATTCCACACTCTACCTCCATGAGATCAAATTTTTTCTCCCACAGATAAATAAGAAGATTTGCCTATCTGTGCCTGGTTTATTTCACCTAACATAATGATCTCCAGTTCCATCCATGCTGCAACAAATGATAGAATTTCATTCTTCTTATGGCTAAATAGTATTCCATTGTGTGTGTGTGTGTGTGTGTGTGTGTGTGTTATATATTTCATATATATATAGAAAATATAACTATATATATATTCTATATCCATAATCTATAACATAATATGTATTTTTCTATATATACGTATATATTTTCTAAATGTATTTTCTACATCCATAATATATATATTTTCTATATCCATAACCTATAACATAAATCTATAACACATTTTCTATATCCATTCATGCATTGATGGAGACTTAGTTTGGTTCCGTATCTTGGCTGTTGGCTACAATCCCTTTAGTTTACAATCCCTTTGATGCATTTATTTCCTTTCCTTTGGATAGATACTCAGTAATGGGATTGCTGGATGATATGATAGTTTTATTTTTAGTTTTTTAAGAAATCTTCATACAGTTTTCCATAATGGCTATGCTAATTTACATTCCTACCAATACTGTATAAAAGTTCTCTTTTACCCTCCTCGTTACCAGCATTTCTTTGCCTTTATTTATTTTTGAGAGAGTCTCCCTCTTCGTCCAGGCTGGAGTGCAGTGGCACAATCTTGGCTCACTGCAGCCTCCCTTTTCCAGGTTCAAGCGATTCTCCTGCCTCCGCCTCCTGAGTAGCTGGGACTACAGGCACACACCACTACACCCAGCTAATTTTTTCTATTTTACTAGAGACAGTGTTTCACCATGTTGCCCAGGCTGGTCTTGAACTCCCAAGCTCTGGCAATCCACCTGCCTCAGCCTCCCAAAGTGCTAGGATTACAGGCATGAGACACTGTGTCCAGTCTTTTTGGCCTTTTTGACAGTAGGCATTCCAACTGTGATAAGATGATAGTTCACCGTTGGTTCCTGTTCACATTTAATTAGTCTGAATTGAATTGATTTTTGTGAAAACTATGTTGTATGAATCAAACGTTGAGTTTTCCCTCTGGATAACAAATTCTCTCAGGATGACTTACTGCATTATTTCATACGTAAATTCCAATGCCAACTTCTACATACATATGATTTTACAAACGAGTGAGTTCGTTCTGGGCCTGCTGTTTTTGTTCATTTGTCTGTATATGTCTATCCATGCTTCGATAGCACTCTCCTATTTTTACCTAAGTTTCATAATTAATTGAGGACTAGCTGGGCAAAATCTTACCAACCTGTTTCTTTCTATGTATAACTAGTAAAGAAACCAAACTGTTTTCTGTATGTATAATAAATTTGTAGGTTAGTCTTAAGCAATTCTCTTCTATAATTATTTAGAGTCAGCTTGGTGATGTCACAATATTATGTTGGGATTTTGAGTAGAATTGCATTAGCTCTAGAGACTAACTCAGAGAAAAATTGTGTTTATTTGGGTATTTTATTCATAAATATAGTATATCTTTCCATGTATATAGGTATCTACAACGTTTTGTTTTGTTTTTGAGACAGAGTCTCACTCTGTCTGGAGGCTGGAGTGCAGTGGCACAATCTCAGTTCACTGCAACCTCCACCTCCCAGGTTCCAGTGATTCTTGTGTCTCCCCCACCTGAGTAGCTGGGATTACAGGCTCACGCTACCATGCCTGGCTAATTTTTGTATTTTTAGTAGAGACAAGGTTTCACTATGTTGGCCAGGCTGGTCTTGAACTCCTGGCCTCAAGTGATCCACCCACCTTGGCCTCCCAAAATGCTGGGATTATAGGCCCGAGCCACCACACCCACTCTCTAATGTCTTTTAATGAAGTGTTAAATTAAACTACCTAAAATTACCAACATTCATCTGTTTTTGATCAAAAAGAATTTTGATCAGTTTTATTTAGTTCACTGTAAACCCCTGATATAACAGATCTCAAAAACTTACTAGATTTATATATTATACCTAACTTTAATTTTGATGTTTCAATTATTTTTTGATATAAGACTTGCTTAACATATTGTATAGATTAAAAAGTTGAGGTTCAGAGAAACCATTAAAACTACACAAAGTCAGACATCCAGTATATAGCATAGTAAAATTTAAACTAAGTTCTGCCTAATTCCAAAGCCCTGGTACCCTTCTTTTGCAACCGGTTTTATTACATGGAAAGTTGACTTATCTACATGTGGTTGAGCTTATAGACAAATGGGAGACGAAATATACATTTGCATGTTGACTAAAGACAATGCTAGTCTTGGCCAGACAAGAATTATGAGGCGGAATTCTCTATCATTAGAGAATTCCAGCTTCTAAATTTCCAAAAGCAATTCCTTGTGTTTGAATTAATCCCTAGAAATTTGAATCTCAAAAAGCACATGAGAATGAGGTAACATAGGAAGCAGTGGTTATTGTTTTTATATAATTCATTTGTTAGTTGCAACCCATGACTGAATGAAAGCGAGACCAGGAACAATTAAATGTGGTGGAGGCAAGCATAATATGAAAACACTAGAGAATGTAGGGACAGTGTAGAGTTGTAGAGAAACACCTGTCTGTGTTGAATTCAACTCAATTTGTTTATAGACACAGGAAATATTTTTTGAATCAAGGCCATTTTCTAGGCACAGTGGGAGATGTAGACTTGTGGAAAACAGGGCCTAAACTTAAGGAGCTTACGGTCTAATGGAACACAAAAGAAGTACCCATTTATAATGTTAAGCAGTAGGTGGTCTCTTCAAATTAGGTACATTTGGAGAATAATGACTCCTTTCATGGGAAATATACAGTTAAATATACTTTGAAAATGTCTCTGTGGCTGGGCACAGTGGCTCATGCCTCCAGTCCCAGCACTTGGGAGGCCAAGACAAGTGGATCACTAGGTCAGGAGTTCGAGACCAGCCTGGCCAACATAGTGAAATCTCGTCTCTACTAAAAAATACAAAAAAATTAGCCAGGTGTGGTGGCGGCTGCCTGTAGTTTCATCTACTCAGGAGGCTGAGGCAGCAGAATCACTTGAACCCAGGAGTCGGAGGTTGCAGTGAGCTGAGATCACACTACTGCACTCCAGCCTGGATGACAGAGCTAGATCCTGTCTCAAAAAAAAAAAAAAAAAAAAAGAAAAGAAAATGTCTTTGGATTTTGAAAAGCAAAGATGATGCATGGCTTAGACCTACCAAAATATTTTTTTGAAATATAGTTTAAACTTTTTTCTATGGTTTTTTCTTCTGCTAGGCCAAACCTATGGTTGAGTTCCTCTAGTGAATTTTTGTTTCAATTATTGTACATTTCAACTCCTTAATTTCTATTTGGTTCCTTTTTATTATACTATTATCTAAATGTTTGTGTCCCCTGCCCCCAGATTTATATTTTGAAGCCCATTTCCTAGTTTCTAGTGTGTGGTATTAAGAGATGGGGCTTTGCGTTATGAGGGTAGAGTCCTCATAAATGGAATTACTCTTGTAAAAAAAGCTGAGAGTGCTTATTCACCACTTCCATCGTACGAAAACACAGGTGGAAGGCACTGTCTGGGAAACAGACAGCACTGGTTCCTTGATCTTGGATTTCCTAGCCTCCAGAACTGTGAGCAATAAATTTCTGTTGTTTATAAATTATCTGGTCTAAGGCATTTTGTTATAGCAGCTGAGTGGACTAAGACAACTGTTACTGCTATTGTTATTCTCTCTTTGATGCAACATTACCATCACACCTTCTTTCACTTCTTTAGTCACGCTTTCCTTTAGGTCTATGAATGTGATAATGTTATGAGTCAACTTGAGTTGGCTAAGGGTTGCCCAGATAGCTGGCAAAACATTGTTTCTGAGTGTGACTGTGAGGGTGTTTCCAGAATAGTTTAGTATTTGAATCAGACGACTTAATAAAGAAGATATCCCTTATCAGTGTGTGAGGGCATCATTCAGTCCATTGAGGAGCCAAATAAAACAAAAAGGTGGAGGAAGGGTAAATTATCTTTCTCTTTGAGCTGGGACATACATCTACTTCTACCTCTGGACATCAGAGCTCCTTCTTCCCCTCCTGCCCCCATGACTCCAGCCCATGTCCTGGTTCTCTGGCTTTTGGCCTCAGACTGGGAGTTGTACCTTGATCCTCAGGCCTTCTAACTCTCACTGAACTACACCACCTGCTTTCCTGGGTCTCCTACTTGCAGATGGCATATTGTGGCACTTCTTGGCATCCATAATTGAGCAAGTCAATCACCATACATATCTTATTGGTTCTGTTTCTCTGGAGAATCCTGACTAAAACATTGAATATATTTAAACATATGTATAGTGGCTACTTTAAATCTTTTTCTATTAAATTTGTTCTCGTGAGCACTTTCTGCTGCCTTCTATTTTTCTGATGTATTGGTCATACTTTCTTTGCATAGCTCATAATTTTTGTTGAAAAATGAACATTTTAGGAATTATAGCAACTCTGGGTACTACCCCCCACAACACTGTGCTTGTTATTCTTATTTGCTTGTTTGTATGATTAACAATGATTTTCTGGATTATTACTATTATTATTATTATTATTATTTGAGACAGAGTCTCACTCTGTTGCCCAAGCTGGAGTGCAGTGGTGCAATGATCTCAGCTCACTGCAACCTCCGCCTCCCGGGTTCAAGTGAATCTCCTGCCTCAGCCTCCCCAAGTAGCTGAGACTACAGGTGTGTGCCACCACACCCAGCTAATTTTTGTATTTTTAGTAGAGACAGGGTTTTGCCACATTGGCCAGGCTGGTCTGGAATTCCTGACCTCAGTTGATCCATCCACCTCAGCCTCCCAGTGGATTATTTTTATAAAGTCTGTCCTCCTCTCATCCCACAGCATTCAGCTTTTGATATTGCCTCAAGGAGGCCCAGCTTTGAGTATATCCAGGGTTACCTGGAATGACAGTGGTCCTGTAGGACTCTCTTCACTCTCTCCCTCACCAACCCAGCTGTTAAAGTCCATTAATTGCCACTGTTTTCAACAATTCCCTGGAGCAAAATTCCTCCACAAAGTAATCCAATAAAATTGTGAGTCCTTCTATTAAATAGTTTCTGAGGTTGGTGTTTAATATTTGTCCTACTTCAGGGGGGCTCCTCCCACCTATCTTATTCTCCAGTTCTCTTCTGTAAACTAACCAGCCTGCAGTCCAAGCTGTGTCTGCAGTGGATGCACAAACCTCCTCCCAACTGCTTTTCACCACAACTTCTACTGTTGTTGAGAGTGCCCTTAGGTTTAAACTTCTTTCCTCCCAGGCAAACTCTCTATCTAAGTCAGGGCTCTGGAGCTGGGTGTAACTGTGGCAAGCTTGTCTCTGAGTGACACCTCAATTCTAGGAGCTGAGCACTGAGTGGAGGGTGTGGCCACAGCCTGCTGTCCGATTGGCTTGCCTCTCCTGGGGAGTCATTCCCTCATGAGCCTGGGAAAGGGTTATTAGGGCCTCGGTAGTCTTAGCATACCACACTCCATTCCAAGGGTGGGAGTTGGGCAGAAGAAGGATGTTCTTACTTCTCAACTGCACGTGTCTGGGACTTGGTCTCAAGAACGGGTAGCTGGGGGCAGGATGAGGGACTCCGAATTCCTACTCCTCTTAGGAATAAAGCTCTCTGGTATGGAGCTGTGGGGAGGCGAAGGCCTGTGCTCTGGGCTGTAGCAGCCTAGAGTGGAGTCTATGCCTCACTGAGCTGGCATGAAGGAGAGAGGGAGGGTATAGTCTTGGCTCAAATACCACAAACTCTTGCTTTTCTTACCAATTTTCAGAGATTTTCTTGAATAGATGTCTTATTATTGCTGTTTGTCCCTAGGATGCTTTTCAAAGGCTTTTTTTTTTTTTTTTTTTGAGATGGAGTCTCTGACACCAGGCTGGAGCGCAGTGGCCCAATCTCGGCTCTCTGCATCCCCCGCCTCCCAGTTCAAGTGATTCTTTCGCCTCAGCCTCCCGAGTAACTGGGACTACGAGCGCGCACCACCACGCCTGGCAAATTTTTGTACTTTTAGTAGAAACGGGGTTACACCATGTTTGCCAGGATGGTCTTGATCTCTTGACCTCGTGATCCGCCCGCCTTGGCCTCTCAAAGTGCTGGGATTACAGGCGTGAGCCACTGCGCCCAGCCGAGGTATTAATGTTTTTAAAATCAGTTGCATCAGAGAGTGGATCCCATAGTAATTATTTCACAATGAAGCAATGACAGATTAATTTGTGTCTATTAATTTTGTAGACTTCCAATCTTTCCTTATTGGGCAGGTGTTACTAAGAAAAGTGTGTGTTTTTATTTTTCAAAAACAAAAAAGAATATGACACTGTGCTTTTTCTTCACTTGAAGTTTGGAAGTCCTGTACCTGCTCCTACAACCAGTAGGCTTGCTGAAAAATAGCTGGGTACTGACATCGATGAGACAGTGTTACAGTTAAAATACTCTCTTGTACTTGAGAATTCATCCAAGAGAGTATTGACCAATCCCTGCTTACATTGCATGTATATGGAGGTTTCATTTGGGACCAAGACTTAACTCATAAAGTAGACCTCTTTTACATGAATATTGATATTTTTCCCAACAATGAAAATGGCAGATCACTTGGTTATTCCTCTCCTCCCTTGACAGAAATTCCTATATTCCAGGGAGATCCACAGGATCCCTCAGTAAACCCTACTTAGGTCTATTGCTTCCTGCATGAGGTGTGACACGCTTTTCCAACTACTGGTTCATATAAAAGACAAGGAGTTTCAACTTTTCACCCTTACTTAGGAATTGGCAAGCACAGAATATTAGGAAGTTGTACATTGGAAGCACAGGCACCATGCCAGGCTTTCAGTGAAGTATTCACATGGAGTTACCGTGGGGGCGACAAATAATTCTAGCTCTTTGGCCAGTTTATCAGGAAATGAGTTGGAAAGTTTGTGAGTACATGATGAAGAAAAGTAAGCTACAATGTTTCTTGCCTCATTTGTGAAACTTACATTTCTTAGCCAAAGAGTTAAGATCCCATTTTATAATTCTTTGTTAAGTGGCAAACGGTACTAACAATGTACTGGCTAATTGAGTTTCACTGAGCATAGTTATCCCAAAAGCGGTTTCAACAAATAATGTCTTTGGCTTGCCTCTAAGGAGTACTTGAAAAAGAATCCACAAAGGATTATTTTTTATTAGTTCACATTGCTTAGTCACATCGAGGTATTATTTTTCTTTAGGATAATTAAAATATTTTATCTTTATTTTTGTTGAAGTTAGTTTCAGACCACTCTTTTCTCCTTTTTGTAATTACAGTTTACTTTTGTACAACATAGGTTTGAATTGCATGGGTCCTCTTATATGTTGATTTTTAAAAATAAATATATTTGAAATTTTTGACAGTTTGCAAAAACTCACAGACGAATCATGTAGCCTAGAAATATTGAAAGCTTTTTTAAAGTTAGGTATGTCATGAACTCATAAAACATATGTAGATGTTAGTCTGTTTTATAATTTACTACCATAAAAAAAAACAGATGTTATAAAAAATTAAAACTTATGAAAACTTCTGCACTTACCTATGTTAACACTGTTCACAATGGAGAGACATTAAACAAACATAAAAATATAGTATTGAGTCATAACTGCATGGAATAACTATAATACATATGGTATTACTGTAATAATTTCATAGCCACCTTCTGTTGCTGCTGTGGTGAGTCCAAGTGCTGTAAGTATGTGCATAAAACGTCTTCTGATGCTGATCATCATGAATTATGTATCGCAGTACAAAGTGATTTCTTACAGTTCTCGTATTTTTTTCATGTTTAGTGCTATGTTGTAAACCTTGAATAACACCATGGGACCCACACAAAGTGCCACTGGTGATGCTGGAAGTGCTCCCAAGGAGTAGAGAAAAGTCCTGGCATTACAGGAAAAAGTTGCATTGTTTGAGCTGTACCACAGAGCGAGGTCTGCAGCTGTGGTTCCTCACGATTTTGGACACATGATTTGTCCTGTAAACCAGCTGATGTAAAGTTACAGTATTGATAAACACAATACAGTATTACTGTAGATGTATTTTCTTTTCTTTATTATTTTCTCATTTTATTATTTTATTTATTTTTATTTTCTATATTTTCTTATTTTCTTCTTATTTTCTTTATTATTTTCTTTTTCTCTAGCTCATTTTATTATAAGAATATAGGATACAATAAATATACAAATATGTATGAATAGACTGTTTACGTTATTGGTAAAACTCCGGTCAACAGTAGGCTATTGGTAGTTTTTAGGGAGTCAAAAGTTATGTGAAGATTTTTGACTGTGTTGAGTATTGATGTCCCTAATCCCTGCATTAAGTTGTCAACAAAAAGAGTCAAACTCTGTGAAATGTTTGAAGAGATTTATTTTGAGCCAAATATGAGTGACCAATGGCCTCTAGCACTGTTCTAGGAGATCCTGAAAACAGGCGCCCAAGATAGTTAGGCTACAGATTGGTTTTATACATTTTAGGGAGACATAAGACATCAGTCAATACATGTAAGATGTACATTGGTTTGGTTCAGAAAGGGAACAACTTGAAATGAGGGCTTACAGGTCACAGGTGGATTCAAAGATTTTCTGGTTGGCAATTGGTTGAGAGTTTATCTAGAGACATGGATTCAATAGAAGGAAGTGTCTAGGTTAAGATAAGGGGTTGCAGAAACCAAGGTTGTTATTTATCATGCAGATGAAGCCTCCAAGTAGCAGGCTTCAGAAAGACTACATTGTAAATGTTTCTTATCAAATTTAAAAAGGTGCCAGATGGGCCAGGTGTGGTGGCTCAGCCTGTAATCCTAGCACTTTCAGAGGCCAAGTCAGGTGGATCACCTGAGGTCAAAAGTTCAAGACCAGCCTAGCCAACATGGTAAAAGCCCATCTCTCCTAAAACTACAAAATTAGCTGGGTGTGATGGTACATGCCTATAATCCCAGGTACTAGGGAGGCTGAGGCAGGAGAATTGCTTAGAACATGGGAGGCAGAGGTTGCAATGAGCCGATATTGCACCACTGCACTCCAGCCTGGGCAACAGAGTGAGACTCTGTCTCAAAAAAAAAAAAAGTAAGACAGGAAGACATTTAAGTGGACAACAGGCATATGAAAAAATGCTTAAATGCTTAACATCACTAATCATTAGGGAAATGCAAGTTAAAGTCACAATAAGATACCACCTCACACCCAAAAGAATGGTTCTTATAAAAAAGGTAAAAGGTAAATTTGGTGAGGATGTGGAGAAAAGGGAACACTTGGCTGGGTGTGGTGGCTCATGCCTGAAATCTTAGCACTTTGGCAGGTCAAGGCAGGCAGATTGCCTTAGCTCAGGAGTTTGAGACCAGCCAGGGCAAACAGTGAAACCCTGTCACTACTAAAAAATACAAAAAATAAAAATAAAATAAAATTAGCCAGGTGCAGCAATGTCCCCCTGTAGTCCCAGTCCCAGCTATTCAGGAGGCTGAGGCAGGAGAATAGCTTGAACCTGGGAGGCAGAAGTTGCAGTGAGCCAAGATCTCACCATTGCACTCGAGCCTGGGCAACAAAGGAAAAGAAAAGGAAACACTTGTACACTGTTGGTGGAAATGTAAATTGATATAGCCATTATAAAAAACCGTATGGAAGTTCTTGAAAAAGTTAAAAGTAGAACTACCATAATATCCAGCAATCCTGCTTCTGGGTGTGTATCCTAAGGACTTAAAATCAGTATGTTGAAGAGATATCTGCACGCTCATGTTCATTGCAGTGGCTACTTACAATAGCTAAGATATGGAATCAACCTAAGTGTCTGTCAACTGACACATTTTTTTAATGTGATATATGTACAGAATATATTCTATATAACAGAATCACAGAGCCTTTAAAAAGAAGGCTATTCTGTCATTTGTAACAACATGAATGAACCTAGAGGACATTATACTAAATGAAATAAGCTAGACATTTCTAAGTAAAATAAGACAAATACTGCATAGTCTCACTTATACATAGAATCAAAAACAATCAAATTCATAGAAGCAGAGAGTAGAATAATGGTTATCAGAGGCTGCAGATCGGGAGGAATGGGAAGACATTAGTCAAAGAGTATAAAGTAGAAGACAGACAGGATGAATGAAAAGTTTTTAAGGTGATGGATATGTTAATTAGCTTGCATATATAAATCATAATATTATTTTGTACCTCATAATTATATGCAATTATATTTTGTCAAAAAATAAAATTAAAATAATTTTAAAAATCATAGAATGGAGGAAGGTTCTTATATTTATGGGAGGATCAGGATAAACCTTCAAATACCCTCTAGAGATACAGTTGAGGTGAGACATGTACTGAAAGCAAAAATGGAGGCTGGGAACTAAAAACTGGGTATTTCCTGTGCATGTGTTTATTCATCAACCATGCCAATCCACACTTCTCTCACTGCCTCCCACCCAAAGGCAGAGAGTGCATCTGCATTGTGACCAAACAGAGAAACAGGTGTAAAAAGTAGGGGTACCCTGACATTTATTCACCAATATCCATGAATAAACAAATATGTATATACATCCATAATTATATAAACAATTTTAAAAGTGTCAATTTTTACTTCAAGAGAACTGGGGATATTTTTGTAGATATTAGGGCAGATAAAAGATGGTAGACACAGAAAAGGGAAATGGGAAGGAAACATTCCTGTAAATGCAAGTTTTGGGGAGAAGGAGTAGGAGCTGGGGGAAAGCTGAGCATTGTGTTTCGTGACAAAGAGCATGGTTCATGTACATATGTGAGTCATAATGGACAATGAGATATGGAAAATCAGCCAAGATGGCACTCCAGCCAGGGTTACCAGTGTCTAGACAGAAAGACAAGTAATAGCTTAGCAGCAGCATTGAATCGGAACAGTGACTAGCATGAAAATAATGAGAAAATATTGGGGCAAGGCCACTGATTTTCACAGGATATTCTAGAAAAGTGCTTGACTAGGCCTCCAAAGTAAACACATGGCTGAGGCTAGCCCCTTCTCACTCAGTGGACTCCAGCATTTGGTGAGGAAATGAGGAAATGAGAAATGAAACTTAAGAGGTCCTGAAGCAAGAAATTGTATGAAATGTCAGGATCCAGGTTAGACAAGACTGTTTGTGGTTGTGCCAGAAGAGCAGGAGAGAGTTCCAGAAGACCCAGACATCTGGCATCCAGAAGATCTTTTGTAACTAGTGATTGAATTATGAAATGAGAACTAGTGGGCATCACTGAGAACATGATCTGAGAGCCATTTAACCCTTGCTCACTAAACAGTTCATCCTCTCGTTTTCTAGAAAAATGTAGTTATCTGCTTCTGCATAGAAGTTCTTGTGGGAGCCACACAGGGTGATAACAGTCAGCAATAATATGGTGAAAGAACTTTGTAGAAGGAATTGTTCCTCCTTCATATATTTCCATATATAAATCCTCATGGTCAGAAAAAATATTCTTAATATCTCTCTGATATCTTCTGCTGCATTTAACATTTGGTAAATTTTAACTGAGGATCCACCATATGCACATGCACATACATATGAAATCAGAGGGGGATATTCAACCACAAAATATGTGTTCAGTGCTTTCTTTGTGCAAAAGATTCCTCTAATACTGGGGATAACAGAGTCACATGAATTAGATTCTACTTTTAAGCAGATTCTACACAGACAAAAGAGTGCCTAGTAATGACAGACATATACAATTAGTTAAAAAATGTCACAAGATCAACAACAGACATATCAAAAAAAAAACTAATCAAACACAATTTGGTGTCATTGATTATTAAGACAAAACAAAAATGGTTAAAGTTAGGTATAAACTTATATTTATAACAAGGAAGCATTTATATACATGTGAGTTCCAAAGGAAGTGAAACTCAGAACACAGAGGAAGGCTTATATTTCAGGTTAGCTAGAGACTTTCTGGGGAACAGGAACTATCATGAATAATGTGTGTGCAGGAAGTAGGGGGCATCAGGAAGTGGAAATAGAGATAATAAAGGGGAGTCTGTTTGACTAGAATTGAAAGGCCCCCTTAGATAATGCTGGGAGACCAGAGTGGATGTGCAGAGCTGAAGTTCACTGGGAAAGGCATTGAAAATTTGGTAAAGGCGTGACATCCCTTAGAAAGATGTGGATGGACACAGGAAAAATATCAAGTAGCAAAGTTTTTGCAATCCAAGGTTAGTTATGAGGGATTGGACACAGAGATTAGTGTGGTGACAACAGGAATGGATGATGGGAGTACCACGCTCCTTCTGGATTTCCAGACATGCACTAGAAGTGGTATCTGATGAATAAGGGAGGAACAGAAGGTCTTTTAGAAAGAATATAGCTTCTTTCCTTTTGTAGGTAACACCAATAGGGATCAATCTTCCTGTCCATCTGTGTGTTGGTTTTTTCCTTCTGGTTGAGACATTCTGTAGAAAAAAGAGATTTACTGGAAATTCCCATCCCTTCACAAATAGTTGTTGATGTTTTTTGTATAACCAATAGGGATACAGACTGAAACAACATCACTTATCTCCAGCAGACACATCTGACCAGAAAGTCTTATATAAAGTCTTGGAGAGAAGTTGCAGGAGAACAGGATGACTAAATTAGGTGTTGATAAGAAAGGCTGAAAGCTGGGCTGGATGTGGTGGCTCACTCCCTAAACCTCAACACTTTGGGAGGCCGAGGAAGGGGGTTCACGAGGTCAGGAGTTCAAGACCAGCCTGGCTATCATGAAACCCCATCTCTACTAAAAATACAAAAATTAGCTGGGTGTGGTGGTGGGTGCCTGTAATCCCAGCTACTCAGGAGGCTGAGGCAGGAGAATTGCTTGAAACTGGAAGGTGGAGGTTGCAGTGAGCCGAGATTGTGCCATCGCACCCCAGCCTGGGTGACAGAGGGTGGGGTGCAGCTCAATATTTATTTATTCATTAAATAAATAAATAAATAAATAAATAAATATTGATTACTGGCATATGATCAGGAAACCAAATGTGTTGCACTTTTAACATTGTATAGTGGCATAGAACACACATATAGCAAAACACAGAAAGCATAAACCTACAACTTAATCAATCATTACAATGCTAACATACATGGACCCACCACCCAAATCAAGAAACAGCACACGGGGCAGCACCGGAGGCCCTCCCGTGCCTCCTCCTGTCCACATTGCTCTCTCTTCCCACCAAGACAACTCACCATCAGACTTTCAAAGCAGTCACCTCATTGCTTCTTAATACACCTTCAAAATCTAATATTTATTCCTAAACACGCTTAGTAACATTATATAAACTATACAGTATGTTCTTTTTTGTGCCTCTTTTGTGATCAAATAGTTGTCAACTGAGTGACCAGGAAAGAATAAACCTGTTAATAAATGCTGCTGAATCAGTTGGATATCCTTACTGGGGGGCGGGGGGGGAGGGGAAGAAAAGAAATTGACATCTATTTCACATCATACACAAAATTAATTCCAGTAGAAAACATATCTATCTATAAAAATCAATGCAATAATACTTCTAGAAGACAATATTAGAGAATATCTTCATGATCTTGAAATAGAAAAAGATTTTTAAAATAGAATCCAAAATTCAGAATCAAAAAAAGTTCATCAGTGGTCACAAATATATTTAAGATAGGGTCAACAAGAAATTACTGGGCGTAACTAGCAGGTGCCATGGAATGTGCCTGGAAAGCTCCTGATGATGACACACCATGAGCCTCATGCACTCCTGCTAGACGCTTCTCACCAGGGGGCTCCAGTATTCATGGTTAGGAAAAGAGAAATAAGAACAACAGAGGAATGCACCTCAGGTACTTTGAAAGTCACAGAAGGGAAAAGGGGAGGAAAATTGGAAACATCGGTACAAATGTTAATGAATGTAATGAATGTTTTTTGTGGTTATACTGAAGGAGAGGACTGAGTGAAGGACACTGGAGGTGGGGGTGGGGGTCTCCACAAATAGTTCTGTGATTCGGTTGGTATTTCTTGCATATACTTGCAGTTCTTGTCAAATGTTTTGGTTGTAAACTGTTCATTTCTATACATTAAGGCAGGTTTCACCTCCTTTCTCACTTCAGAATACATTGGTAGAGGGCTTCACAGAGTGACAAACGCCCATAGACTTCTTTAGGAAGGTGAGTAAGAAAAATGAGCCCAGATTGTGCCACTGAACTCCAGCCTGGGTGACAGAGTGAGACCCTGTCTCAAAAAAAAGGTACCAGATGCTTAGACAATTCTCTCCTGGATCAAGAGAAAGACCTGGAAAGGAAAGGAGATTTTCTAAAGATGTGGACTTTCCCCACAAGAGACAGCTTTGCAGGGCCATTTCAAAGTATGTTAAATAAATATATTTTGGGATTAAATACTTTGATTTCCTCCAGGCGTGATATCTCTCATGTTGGTATCTTATTGCTACAAAGAGTCTGTTTTGTCCGTCTTGAGGTCTTTATTCTAGCGTTAATGAGGGTCAGCTGTGCCTCAATTCTAATGAGAGGAAGGTATGATGGGGCATGTCCAACCTCCCCTTCCCATCATGGCCTGAACTAGTGTTTCAAGTTTACTTTAAAATATCCTTGGCCGAGCAGAAAGGCCCATGTCGTTGGTTGAAGGGCTTAAATTTTACTGGGAATGAGTTACGTATTAACATAGGAGATTATGTAATTTGACCCTTTAATTTTAGTGATGAAGAAATAGACACTCAACGGCTGGGCACCCTGGCTCACGCCTATAATCCCAGCACTTTGGGAGGCCAAGGCAGACAGATTGCCCGAGGTTGGGAGTTCAAGACCAGCCTGACCAATATGGAGAAACCCCCTCTCTACTACAGATTTAAAAAAACCAAACAAACAGAAAAACAACTATCAGGGCGTGGTGGTGCATGCCTGTAATCCCAGCTACTTTGGAGGCTGAGGTAGGAGAATCACTTGAATCCGGAAGGTGGAGGTTGCAGTGAGCCAAGATAGTGCCTGGACAACAAGAGCAAAACTCCATCTCAAAACAAAACAAAACAAAACCAAAAAAATGAAACACACAAACAAAAATAAATAGATATTCAAAAGAGTAAATTATTTGACCAAGGTTTAGGTCAAGTAATATATATAGAAGAATATATGCATACTCTTCTATAAGAAGCATGGAGTATAACTTATTCAAAGAACTAATGCTTACTGAACATCTCTTGTGTTTTAAGGAGTATGGTAGGAGCTAAGGGTCCAGGATGAAGATCTCATGAAGATCAATATCTACCAGGAAAAAAAGGCACATATACAGCATAAACTCCATATATCAGAGACTTCGTGCACTCTTCTCAGTTTCTAAAAAAATGCCTAGTTCAAAATAGAAAGTTGTTAATAGTTGTTGAATTAATAAACAATATATTAAGTATAAATATAAACACTTATAAATTGCAATGAAAATACAAATAGGGCCTGGGAGCAGTGGCTCACACCTGTAATCCTAGCACTTTGGGCCAAGGTGGGCAGATTACCTGAGCTCAGGAGCCTACCCTGGGCAACATGGTGAAACCCCATCTCTACTAAAATACAAAAAATTAGCCGGACATGGTGGCATGCACTTGTAATCCCAGCTACTCAGGAGGCAGGGGCATGAGAATTGCTTGAATCTGAGAAGCGGGGGTTGCAGTGAGCCAAGATCATGCCACTGCACTCTACCCTGGACAACAGAGTGAGACTCTGTCTCAAAAAAAAAAAAAAAAAAGGTGAGGGAGGGGTATAATTTAAAAGTAACAAAATTCAAGAATAGTAGATAAAGGGCATATTCATAAAGATTGAAGCATTTACAGAAAACTTGAAAATTTGTAGAAAATTGCTGTAATGCTAGTTCATTTGCAGAAGTAAGACTTGAAGCAGGGAAGAGGAGGATATGATTCCGAGGAATAGCAGGGGGAAAGGAACAATCATGAACCGCATGAATGAGAGCAGTACTGGCAGCGGGGGTGGGACAGAGAGTGGAGACAAGTGGGTTGCTGTAGGGAGAAGCTCAGATTGACTGGAATGAACGTCTAGATTAAAGAATCGTACAGGATAAGATAAGATAAGATGCACCCAGAGGATCTGTTTTTATGAAAGGCTTTAGGAGCTGAGCAGTTACTTCTTAGGAAGGTGATGATCTGAAATGTGCAAATGTAAAATAGCAAAATCACCTGTTGGTAAGGCAAGTGTCATATAGGCATAGGAGGAGCATCAAGGCTGGGGAGGTGACAGTGAGACTAGGGGACTGGTTTTACTGAGTGTCTTGTGTCCTTCCAAACTTGTGCTAAGTACTATAATCGAATGGGTTGAAAATAAAATGTGGAAATTTTTTTGGACCTGTTTTCTTCTTTCAGAGATAGCATCCCAAGACTCAGTTCTCAACCCCCCAGGTTGATTCTCTATTCTGGTTCCCAGGCTCTGTGCTCTAAGATGAAGCAAGTCAGTTTTCTAGACAAGGGGACTTCATGAAAGTCTCCATTACTGTCAGTTTTCTTTCTATGCAACTCCTGGGTGATCTAATATCATTTGTCTATACCAAATAACACTACTGCAATAGCCTCAGCATTAGTCTGGTTTCAAGACCCTGCAAAAGGTGGATAGGGGCAAGTTAATAGTTACGTGGTGAGAGAAAGATATAATACCTGAAATTTGTTGAAAGCGACAGGTTATGGCTGTGTGGATTGCCAAGAACTCTCCCCTTTTCAATAAGAGCAAGTATGCTTAACGGGTGTAGAGTGCGAATCAGGATACTTGTTCTTTTTCAGACATAGTGGAAAGTCCCTGTCCAGGACTAAACGAAAAGAAAATTGCTGTAATGCTAGGATCTGGTAGAAAACTAAACTCTGTGGTAGGGAGAAAACGGAAAGGAAAGAGAGTGATTCAGGGTCATCTCCCCACCTGCTGGCTGTAGGAAGAAGGTGCAGGGACAGTGATGAAGAAGAGAATCGATAGTTCTGAGCTCTGGTCACTTTATCTGAGTTCCTTGGAGTTCAGTTAGTGAATATAGCCATTTTTCAAAGATCTCATCTAATCTTTATAACAACTCTGAAAATAATCTTTTGTACCCCTTTTGGAGGTGATGGTAGAAATATGGGAATTATGTCCTGACTTGAAAAATATAACATTTGTTGCTTTGGGGGAACATAAATTTATTAAAAATTTATTACTGCTGCAATTCTGCAAAACATTTTTCAAGGTTATTAGAATAAATAGGATCTGCAGATCTTGTTTCCTAGGAGTTCAAAGCCAACATAAACTTGCTATAATACACCAAGAGCTGCAATCCATTTGTTTATAAGTTATAATATGAGCACAAATTTGTGGGTTTTCAAACACAAGTCGAATTGTTAAAATGTTTTGCACAACAGCTGGGTGCAGTGGCTCACACCCGTAATCCCAGCACTTTGGGAGGCCAAGGCAGGATGATCACCTGAGGTCAGGAGTTCAAGACCAGCCCGGCCAACGTGGCAAAACCGTCTCTACTAAAAATACAAAAATTAGCCGAGTGTGGTGGCGCATGCCTGTAATCCCAGCTACTTGGGGGGCTGATGCAGGAGAATCTTTTGAACCTGGGAGGTGGAGTTTGCAGTGAGCTGAGATTGCACCACTGCACTCCATCCTGGGTGACAGAGCAAGACTCCATCTCAAAATAATAATAACAGTAATAATGATAATAAAATGTTTTACACACCTACATGGACCTTAAAAATTAAAGATTGGTGCTGTCCATGTGCATGAGATGGTACACATGGATGGCGCCATTAAAAATGGCAAGTTTGGTTAATTAAGGCTGTAGAAGGGATAGAGAAAAGATAGTGAAACAATATGTAAGGGAAACAAAGGATAAAAGACGCAGGCAGGGAGAGGAGTACTGTCTGATGGGAGCAAAGATTCTTCCTTCAGGAATGGGAGGGGATGTACAGAGTGAAACGACCCAACAAAAACAACTTAAAAAAGCAAATGGAAAATGTATATTTTGGTGAATTTAGGGTGTTATTTTTTTGAAAGTCAGCTGAAGGATGGTTAGACAGCACAGCGAAGACTGCTAAATGCACTGACCCCCACTCCCCCAGAATGTGATTTTTGTTCCTTTTTATTTCTCTGTGGGCTTTTTTTGGTTTTTGTTTTGGTAGATCATCAATTTGGATATTTGGAGGAATGAACATCGTTGTTGTATGCTGGAGGGAAGATCTTGATGGTGTTTC
>CAUYQU010021036.1:0-51238 GCA_963574635.1 Cheracebus regulus
GATCACTTGAGCCCAGAAGTTTGAGCATGCAACGAGCTATAATTGAAACACCATTGATTAATATAATTTGCAAGTGTTTTGGAAAAGTACTTGAGGAAACTGAACTGAATAAGTATCCTTTTCTTCTTGCTTTCAAAACTCAACTAATATGACAGCTGAGGCATTTGAAAAATATACAAATCCACAAAAGCAATGGGAATAGGAGAGAAGATAAAAACTGATGAGGTGGTAAACAAAGAGATTCGTGATAACTAACTTACATATTCTCTTTCTCCACTTTGCTTAGTCCCTGAGATGTGTAGAAACAGGGACGGTGGGGAAGAGGTCAGCGAGAAGGAGGTCAACAAGAAATAAGGTACATGGTACCCTAATTATCTCTGAAATTTGAAGTACCAGGTAATTCTGAAGGCAGGAGTACCAAGTTAGGCTAAAAATACAAAAACAAGCGAACAAGAAAAGTGGTTGAAAGTCTACATGGGCATACCCCAGAGATTTTGAGGGTTCAATTTGAAACTATCACAACAAACGAAATATTGCAATAAAGCAAATCACACAAATTTTCTGGTTTCCCAGTGCAAATAAAATCTGTGTTACACTATAGTCTATTAAGTATGTAGTAGCATTATGTCTAACAAAATAACACACATACCTTAATTTAAGAATATTTTACTGCTAAAAAGTGCTAACAATCATCTGGGCCTTTAGTGAGTCATAACCTTTTTTGCTGGTGTAAGGTCTTGGCTCAATCATAATGGTTACTGACCGATCAGAGTGGTGTCGCTGAAGGTTTGGGTGGCTGTGAAAATTTCTTAAAATAAAACAACAAAAACGGTTGCACAATGATTGACTCTTCCTTTCATGGAAAATTCATCTGTAGCATGCAATGCTGTTTAATAGTATTGTAACAAATACTAATATATTTTTTATTTATTTATTATTAAATAAAGTAATAAAATACCTTGAGTATTTTACTCAAGGTAGAACTTCTTTCAAAATTGGAGTCAATCCTCTCGGACCCTGTCATTGCTTTTTCAACTAAGTTGATATAATATTCTAAATCCTTTTTTGTCCTTTTGACAATGTTCACAGTATCTTCACCAGTATTAGATTCAACCTCAAGAAACTACTTTCTTTGCTCATCCATAAGATGCAACTCCTCAACAGTTCAAGTTTTATCATGAGATTACAGCAATTAAGTCACATCTTTTAGGCTCCAATTCTAATTCTATTTCTCTTGCTATTTCCAATACATCTGTAGTTACATTCTCAAGTGAAGTCTTGAACCTCTCAAAGTCATCCATGCAGACTAGAATCAATGTCTTCCATATTTTTGTTAATGTTCCTATTTTGACCTTCCGTCATAAATCAAAAATGTTCTTAATGACACCTAAATAGTGAATCTTTTCCAGGAGATTTTCAATTGACTTTGCCTAGATCCATCAGAAGAATCACTATGGCAGCTAATGCCTTATGAAATGTATTTTTTAAATAATAAGACTTGAAAGTTAAAATAACTCCTTGGTCCATGAGTTGCAGAAGAGATGTTGTATTAGCAGACATGAAAACAACCTTAATTTCCTTGTACATCTCCATCAAAGTTCTTGAGTGACTAGGTACATTGTCAATGAGCAATAATATTTTGAAATAAATCTTTCTCTGAGCAGTCGGTCTCAACAGTGAGATTAAAATATTCAGGAAACCATGCTCTAAACAGACGTGCTTTCATCCAGCCTTTGCCTTTCCATGTATAGCACATGGGCAGAATAGATTTAGCATAATTCTTAAGGGCCCTAAGATTTTTTAAATAGTGAGTGCTGCCTTCAACTTAAAGTCACCAGCTGCATCAGTCCCTAACAAGAGTCAGCCTGCCTTGTGAAGCTTTCAAGCCAGGCATTGATTTCTACTCTCTAGCTACGAAAAAGTCTTAGTTGGCATCTTCTTCCAGTAGAAGGCTGTTTTGTCTACATTGAAAATGTATTGCTTGATATATCTGTCCTCATCAGTTACTTTAGCTAGATCTTCTGGGTAACTTGCTGCAGCTCCTCCATTAGCACTTGCTGCTTCACCAGGCTCTTTTATGTTATGAAAATGGCTTCTTTCCTTAAATCTCATAAACCAATCTCTGCTAGCTTCAGTGTTCTTTTGCAGCTTCCTCACCACTCAGCCTTTACAGAATTCAAGAGTTATGGCCTTACTGTGATTAGGCCTTGGCTTAAGGGAATGTTGTGGCTGGTTTGATTTTCTATATAGAACCTTCGAACTTTCTCCATATTAGCAATAAGGATGTTTTGCTTATTATTCATGTGTTCACTAGAGTAGCACTTTTAATTTCCTTCAGGATCTTTTCCCTTATATTCACAACTTGGCTAACTGTTTAGAATAAGAGGTTAGCTTTTGGCCTGTTTGGCTTTCAACACATCCTCCTCATTAAGCTTAATCCTTTCTAGCTTTAGAATTAAAGTGAGATATATGAGACGCTTCCCTTCACTTCGACACTTAGAGGCCACTGTCAGGTTACTAACTGGCCTAATTTCAATATTGTTGTGTCTCAACCAATAAGGCGCCCCAAGGAGAGAAAGGGAGAGGGGGAACAGCTGGCTAGGTACTGGAGTAGTCAGAACACACACAGTTGTTGAATGAGTTTGCCATCTTCCATGGGCTTGGTTCGTGGGAACTCATAACAATGACAATAGAAGCATCAAAAATTACTGATCACAGATGACCATAACAGGTATAATGATGATGAAAAAATCTGAAATATTACAAGAGTTAGCAAAATGTGACAGTGGCACAAAATGAGCGCATGCTATTGGAAAAATGGCACCGATAGACTTGCTCAACACAGGGCTGCCACAAATCTTCAATTTGTAAAAGCACAGTATTTATCAAAGCGAAGTGCAACAAAATGAGATATGACTGTAGTATAAGGAACTGTTAAGCCCTACATTCTTTTTGTTTTCTTTTTTTTTTTTTTTAAAGATGGGGTTTCACCATGATGGCCAGGCTGGTCTTGAACTCCTGACCTCAGGTGATCCACCCACCTCGGCCTCCCAAGGTGCTAGGATTACAAGCGTGAGCCACTGCGCCTGGCAAGTCCTAGATTCTTACTTGTCCCCAGTATGAGCAGGCAGTTGATGGTTTCCTTTCCCACTCTTACAGAAAACTAAGGTCTTACCAGTTAGACAGTTTAGATAGAGTCTAGATTCAGGTAAAACAAAACTAGATGGCAGCACCTGAATATAAAGAGAACTGTACATCTGCATACGTAACAGTAAAATCTCACCTCCCTTCCTCTTGCTCAGCTACAAGAACACTGTCTCCTAGACAGATCACTTTGTAGTTTCCTACATATCTCACCTCCCATCCCTTGCCATGTGCCCCAGGCCAGAGAATGTATTATTATTTTCTGGGCAAAATGAAAATCCATAAAAGACCTACATATAATGATTCGTAAGTGTCCTCAATTTAACAAACATTTATTGATTGATTGAATGTCTCTTCTGCGCAGGGCACTATTCTCATTGAATATATCAGTAAAACCAAAAACAACAACTAGAGTTCTTATTGTAAGTGATGTTTAGTAATAAACATAACCTGTTCCCTTGTAAGCAACATTCTAGTAATAAACGTAATCAACATAGCATATCAGGTAAGAAAAGTGCATGGGAATAAAACAGAGCAGGAAACAGCAGAGCTGATGTATGAGGGGGAGGTGTGTACAGTTTTAAATAAGGTGGTCAGAAAAGGGCTCAATGAGAAGGTAATGTGTGCAAAGACTCGAAGGAGGTGAGGCTTCCAGCCTGACTGCACTATAGGAGGCCCACTAAGAACAAATCCTATGAACATAAACTATTGCAAATTTATTATTTGTGCCTCACTCTTAAATAAGATAAAATAGTCAAGGATCTCCTGGTATGTAAGAAACAAAACAAAACAAGACAGAAATTGAAAGCAGCAAGCAAACAAAGATTAAAAAAAAAAAAAGGAACTCCAAAGTGAAGGAAGTACAAGAATTTAAAAAACAAAACAAAGCATCATTAATATCCTAAGTGATATAACATACTGCATCCATGAAACAAGAAGAGAATGCTAATTTTTTCAACAGTCAAAGAACAAAAAGAGGTCTTTGAAAGTTAAATATATATATATATATACGTATATATATACGTATATATATATACGTATATATTTATATATATATATATGTATATATGTATATATATATATATATACGTATATATGCATATGAGGGCAAAAAGTTTTTTTTTTGAGACAGAGTCTTACTCTGTTGCCCAGACTGGAGTGCAGCGGTGCATTCTCAGTTCACTACAACCTCTGACACACAGTTCAAGCAATTATCATGCCTCAGCCTCCCAAGTAGCTGGGACTACAGGCAAGTACCACCACGGTAGGCTAATTTTTCTATTTTTAGTAGAGATGGAGTTTCGTCATGTTGGCCAGGCTAGTCTTGAACTCCTCTCCTGAGGTGATCTACCCACCTCAGCCTCTCAAAGTGCTGAGATTACAGGCATGAGTCACCATACCTGGCAAAAAACTTCTTAATTTAATATAAATTAAATGAATTGGAAGACAAGAAAACAAAAGAAATGGAGAATGAGAAAATTAGGGGTTCAATGCAGGACGTTATCACAGCTAATAAATGTGAATTCAGATAGAGCGCACAGAGAAACCAATTAAAAACTATCAAAGAACACGAGAGTGTCTCCAGGACTCAGGGACAGGTATCTCCAAACATGGAAACCACTGAGCACCCTGAACAGTAAAGGAAACACACTCACAATAAGGCACAGCATCATGAAATTTCAGAATATCAAGGATAAGGAGATTATAAAAACTACTTGAGAGAAAAATAGGTCACATGCAAAGCATCAGAAATTAAAAGTGGCATTGTATTTCTCAACATTTATGCTGAAAACTATTAGGCAATGGAGAATGTGTTTAAAATTCTGAGAGAAAATTACTTTCAAACTAATTCCATACCTAGCCAAACCATCCCTCAAGGGTGAGATTAAAATAGAAGTTTTCAGTCATGCAAGGTTTCAACAATTTACCTCCCATGTGGAGGATGTATTCCACCAACAAAGGAAGTAAACCAAGAATGATGAACACCTGGGATCCAGAAACAAGAGGTCTCCCAAAAGAAAAAGTGAAGGAAATTCCCAGGATGATCTTAAAGGGATGTCTTAAGAATACAGCTGTGTCTGAGAGGCAGACACCAAGACAGGGTTAGAAATACAACTAGTGGGGGAAATGTCTGTAAGAGAAAATGGGGAGGGAGCCAGGGGAGGCTGAAAGAGCTGTTAGATGGTGTGATGGTTAATACTTAGTGTCAACTTGATTGGACTGAGGGATACAAACTATTAATCTTGGGTGTGCCTGTGTGGGTGTTGCCAAAAGAGATTAACATTTGAGTCAGTGGGCTGGGGAAGGCAGATCCAGCCTTAATCTGGTGGGCACACCAGATTAATTAGATCCCATTTGTCTATTTTGGCTTTTAGTCATGGAGTCCTTGCCATGCCTATGCCCTGAATGGTTCTGCCTAGGTTTTCTTCTAGGGTTTTTATGGTGTTAGGTCTTATGTTTAAGTCTTTAATCCATCTGCAGGTAATTTTAGTGTAAGGTGTCAGGAAGGGGTCCAGTTTCTGCTTTCTGCACATGGCTAGCCAGTTTTCCCAACACATTTATTAAACAAGGAATCCTTTCCCCATTGCTTGTTTTTGTGAGTTTTGTCAAAGACCAGATGGTTGTAGATGTGTGGCGTTGCCTCTGAGGCCTCTGCTCTGTTCCATTGGTCTACATCTCAGTTTTGGTACCAGTACTATGCTGTTTTGATCACTGTAGCCTTGTAGTATAGTTTGAAGTCAAGTAGTATGATGTCTCCAGCTCTGTTCTTTTTGCTTAGAATTGACTTGGCTATGCGGGCTCTCTTTTGGTTCCATATGAAGTATAAGGTGGTTTTTTTCCAGTTCTGTGAAGAGGGTCATAGGTAGCTTGATGGGGATAGCATCAAATCTATAAATTACTTTGGGCAGTATGATCATTTTGACAATATTGATTCTTCCTTATCATCAACATGGAATATTTCTCCATGTGTTTAAAAATATGAAATTCTTCACGAATTTGCATGTCATCCTTGTATGCCTCAAGTATTATTTGGAAAATAGTTCATCTTCAGAGACTAAAAATATAATAAGCTGTCAGTTGACTTCATGCACAAAATTCATGTGGAGTACATACAAGCAGCAAATTTTTTAACTAACATTATAGAATGAACTTAATAGAAAATTAGTATCATTACATAATTTACATTTATGGACTGCTCCTAGGAGATGTGAAAATAGAAGAAAGAGTATGCAATGAAATCAGATTTTATAAACCAATGTTTTTCTAAATATACACATGTTGACTGTCTCTGCTATACCAGAGAATGCTCTTTCTACCGGACATTAATAAGGGATAAGCATATAATAATTTCCATACATTAATACATTTGAGATAGGTGTTCAAAAATTAAATAGATTTTATATGATATATATACTGAATACATTTAATGTACTAACAGATATTGGTAAAATTTACAAAAAGAGTATAACATGCAGCATTTCTCAAAATTACTATATGACACACCATCTTGGTAGCAGGGTATGGTGAGTGGATTAGGATAAATTTGCACTCTCAAGGTTTTTAGGGTAAAGGGATATGTGGACATACTATAGGAAATAATTGTGGGTTGTTTAGGAAAGACTTAAACATCATGAACGCATGTGATGTGGACCATGAGTGAATCAAAAGTTTAGAAAATGGAATATGTCATTCATAACATGAAGTTGCAGGTGAAAGGTTCTCAGGAACAAAAATACCTACAGAATACAAGAAAAATGTTCATGAGAGAAAAATCAGTTTTTACCATTTCCCAGACACAAACAGCATGAAATATATCTAGTCAAGTCAGAAGTACTCTATCGCCTTACCAGTTTTCTCTCCTTTCTTCCCATAATGTTCGAAACTGCAGCTAAAAACTAAGGGAATAGGTGAGATGGGAGGGATGGAAGATGGCTACATTTCCTTTTACTAATTAATATATCTGCCAGCTATGCCTCTGGGCATTCAGAAGAGGGAGAGTAAGCTGTAGCCTCAAATGGCATTGAAGCAGATTGATTCATGTATTAATATATTAATTAATAGATGATTATTTAATCCAAATTTTGTGTTGTGACTTAAAGTGATTGTACAACTATTTATTATCCATCAATGAAGAGAACAGTTAATGATGTGACCAATTTTCAATTGTCTGAATTATTACCCTGAAAATGTAAATATTAAATAAGGAATAGTAGTATCTTAGTTTGCTAGAACTGCCATCACAAAGAACCATAGACTGAGTGGCTTCAATAACAGAATTTTATCTTGTCACAGTTCTGTAGGTTGGAAGTCCAAGGTTAAGACGTCAGCAGGGTTGCTTTCTTCTGTGGTCTCACTCCTTGGAGTGTAGATGGCTGTGATCCCTCTGTGTCTTCACCTGGTTTTCCTCCTGTGTGTGTCTGTGTGACTGCCCTCTTCCTATAAGGATGGCAGTCATATTGAATGAGTTCCCACTCATTTTAACTTAATGACCTCTTTAAAGAACCTAGCTATAAGTACAGTCCCATCTGATGTAATGGGGATTGGGACTTCAACACATGAATTTTGTGAGGGTGACACAACTCGTCCATGCGAGGTAGAAAGTTGCAATTTCATCAAGTCATATGCAATGCATCTGTTGCATATTGATGTATTTTCTGATGTATCAAACTACTTTTGATTTTTCTGGAATTAATCAAGCTTGGTTATTGAATAATTGCTCTTACAATGTATTTCTAGATTCTAATACAATTTTTAAATCTATATTCACGAAAGAGATTGGCTTATTGTTTTGTTTTGAATACATTATTTAGGGTTTGTAATATTAGGTTGGCGAAAAAGTAATTGCAGTTTTTGCCATGGCAGAAAGTGAATGTGGTTTTTCTCTCATGAGCATTTTTCTTGTATTCTTTAGAGAATTTTGTTCCTTTTAATCGCAAAAGCCACAATTACTTTTGTGCCATCCTAATAAGTATTATGTTGGCAAATATGTGACGATACATTAGAAAATCTACAGAAAATGGGTGATTTTCATAGCAAAATTATATTAAAAATATCAAGGAGAAATGAAAAATTTAAATAGATAACAAAATATAGAAAATTCATGACATATTTACCATTTAAAAATATTCTAGGAATATGTGATTTGTTATAGATGCTAATTAGTAACATTCTCTACTACAACATCCTTCAAAACCACAGTGGTTAAAAAGTTTACTTCCCACCTAAGTAAAGTCTGTGGTGGTGTGGTTGAGTGAGTCTCTTTTGTGGCTGTTCTCCAAGAATTGGCTGAATTCACCCAGATATCAAGCAGGCAGGAATTAGGAGAGGAGGCTGTTTAAGGGAGATATGTCCACTCTAAATGACCTCAGTAGCACCCCGTCGGCTCAGCTCACGTTTCAACTGTAAGGCACATCTCCACGTGAGGGGCTAATTGTGGTAGTTCAGCTGTGCATCCAAGAGAAAGAAACAAGTTCCTTGAGCAATTAGTTAGTCTCTGTTACAGATAGGTTCACAGTTGAGTTTTAGCCAAACTCTAAAAACCCTTAATTACAATGTTTTTAAAATTATTCCAAGCTAGGAAAAGAAAAATTGAGTCCCTAGTCTTTCTGACAATGAAAGATAATTTCAACTTGATTTTAGTGATCATGACTTTTGTTAGGCATTAAGTAAAAGATGTAAAACTAAAAGCATTTTCCAGCTATTGCATTTTTCAAAATGGTGGAGAGCTTCTTGGCTTAGGAAACAACTTCTGGAATATTTTAGATAGGTAGGTAGGTAGATAGGTAGATAGATAGATAGATGATAGATTTGATTTATATGTATATATACATATAAATTAAAATAAGAAATATCTTCATTGAAATAGATTTATACATCTTTAAATGTTTAATCAACACTTAGGGAGATGACATGGTATCATAAAAAATGTGTCCCTTTTAGAATCAAGTCAATCTCCAAATTTCTGTTCTATTACCTCTCAGTTTTTTGACATCATGCAGGTCATTTGCTTACTTTACCTGTTTTCTCACCTATAAAATGGACATAAATATAAGAGTATTACAAGTTTGATATATGATTCGTATGACATAATTTTTGAATTGTCCCACAGCAATGGGCACTGTAGCACGGCCATCCACACAAAGGTGTTGTTTTTTGTTTTTTTTCAATCTTTACTAATGCCTTTAACATTGTATCAAATAATTTACCTTCAGTGTTTTCTCATTTTATAATCTGCAAAACTTTAATACAGAAAGCATTGTAATTTCATATTTCGAGTATAATTACTTCATCCCCTGATCCTTTCAAAACAAAAGAATCCTAGACCAAATTTAAAAGAAAAGATATTGACACATCCCAGGCAAAAATAAAACAGACATCTCCAAGGGCTAGAAATTGGATAAAAACAACAATTAGGATTGAAGTTGGTTCCCACTGGGGTCCAGGGAAGAGAAGTTTCAGGCAACTATGAATTAGTATCCATGGGTAACAGAACTAGAACTAATTCTTGTAAATTTGGAGACCCATTCCAGGTTTACTGCTAGAAAACAGCCTGGGGCAGAGTTTCCCAAACAGAAAGGCAGTTGCCAAGGTTCAGGGTGTCTCTGGAGTGAGAGACTATAGCTAATTCAGGACGGAGGAGGGGCTATGGCATCTATCAGGGAGAGTAGAATCTGCAGAGAATACCAGGAAGAAACAAAGTCTGTGGAGAGGTTCCCGGCCAAGCTTCCCTTTGGCAAGCAGCCATGTAACTATATTTCTAATGCCAATATTACCCCTCATCTGCCAGCATAAATACTAACTTTGTATTTGAATACAAAATTGTTAGTTGGAAGAAACTGTAGAACATTTGGATAGAGGGGGTCAAAAAGAGAGAGAGAGAGAAATAAAAGAAACAAAGAGAGTAACAAGGCAGAGCACACAGCTCTTCAAGAAAATTTCGCAATATAAAATTCCAAAACCCACAAGACAAGTCAATAGTTACTTTAAAATCCAAGGCAAAAAATTAATTAGCAATTAAATAAAACAAATCCATGTTTATTTTCTCAAATGCATAAAATAATAATAGCCTTGAGAAAGAAACAGGCATTATTAAACAGAAGCACTTACTGGGGTAGGAAAAAGAACACGAAGAATTATTAGAAATAAAAAAAAGAATTAAAAATCATTCAATTTGTAAACAAGGAGGAAAAATCCCTGAACTGATAGAATAATTACTAGAGAGCACAGTTTAAGTGATATCTCTGTTTAAGATAACATTAAGAAATTTTTTAGAACGCAGTCTGTAGAAATTTAACATGAAACAGAAGTTAATATCCAGAAAGGGTTGACTGAGAGACTTGAAAATAATATCAAGAAAAAGATCAAGAGGAGGTGGAGGAATGAAGCAATCAAAAATTGATAATGGATTTGAATGTTTTTAATTGAATCAACACTGGGGTCTTGGGGTTGATGTGCACACAAAGACTGCATGTAGATTCACATCTACCTGTACCACTGTCAAATTACAGAGTGTGTATACTTGTATGTAAATGGAGAGAAAAGACATATAAATTACAAAAGTACAGTGAAGAAGGCGATGCCAAACTTCTTATCAAGGCTAATACACAATGGGAAGCAGTGTTCGTGTTCATTGCAGTACCAAGAGAAAATCACTTCCAGCTCTGAAGCTGACATCTGCCTGAACTATGGTTCAAGAGTACAAAGAAGAAAAAACACTTTGAACAAACAAATCTTAAAGTTTTATGACACATAGACCCACTCTGAAATAACTATGAAGGATTTCATTAAAATTAAATATTCATAAATAAATTATTGCTAGGTAATGTAAATAAACGAGTGATATATTTTAAAAGGCAGTATTTTGCAATCTTTAGAATGGCCAATTATGTAACTTTTCAGAAAAATGATTAGAATCAAGTATTATACATGAAACATTTCAAATGCCTTAAGATTGTGAATGGAAATCATCTGAGACAGATCTCAATCAATTTAGAGAGTTTATTTTGCCAAGGTTAAGGATGCCTTCATGACAAGCCTCGGGGGTCTTGACAACATGTGCCCAAGATAATCGGGGTACAACTTGCTTTCGTGTTTTAGGATGGCCTGAGACAACAATAAATATGTGTAAGATATATATTGGTTTGGTATTGGTGGGGCTTCCAGGTCGTAGGTAGAAAAGCATTCTTTTGAGTCCCTGATCATCTTTTCACTGAATGTACAATTTAGACTGGCTCATTGAATTTGCATTTTTACATAAACAGTAGGACCGAGGAAACAATGGAATATGCATTTGTCTCAGGTGAGCAGAGGGATGATTTTCTGTCCAGCAGCTGTGAAGATAAGCCATCAGTTTACATTGCCGGGGTGAAATTCAACAGAACTGTTTTACCGTTAATATCTTGAGGCCCATAAGGAATTTCTCTTGTGAATTTCCCCATGTAGTTTTTTATCTTTGTAGCTATCTTACTAAGGATATGAGGGAGGTATGTAGGTTTTTTATCTTTGTAGTTATCTTACATTGGAATAAAATAGGAGGCAGATTTGCCTTGGCTCCGTGATTTCAGGATCTGAGATTTTTTTATCCTTTCACAAGATCTTTATATGTTTAATAAAATTCCTGAATTAAGCGTTATCACTTCTGCAACATTTTGCATTATACAACACCTGAGTGAGAAGGCCTTATAAAATCCAAAGAATCCTTATCTACCTTCAATATGATTTTTTGTTTCATTTTTCTCTTTAAATTTAGCAATGAATTCATAGTTATGAGATATTTTTAAATCGAATTAATCTCAATGATTAAATTTCTTTCTCTGCCTTAAATATTCTATTTAAATAAAAAAGAAAAAGACAAGAATATATATATATATATATATATATATATATATATGTGTGTGTGTATGTATATATAAACTGCAGATCTATTCCTGAAAGAGGGAGTTAACTATTTTTTGGAAGTCAAACTGAATTTTAAATGTATTTGAATAGATAATCATTTTGTGTATTATAGTCAATCTTTTGAGGAGTGAAAACTACTACTAATCCCTCACTGCTTTATATCTTCTTTTTAATTTCTCTATACATGTCCTCATTTTAAAACTGTTAATATCCTGACATTAAGAATATTTAAGTCTATATAAGCATTTAAGTCTATATAACCATTTCTAATCTGCAGATATTTTTTTCCCCATTTTTGTTTTGGCAAATAAATGAAGTAACATTTAACTTCAGAAGGGTCATAAAAATGACCATCATTCACCTAATAGATGAAAGTACTTTTGAAAGGTCCTTTGCTTCTTCCAGATGAGTTTGTTGGATGTCCTCCACGCATAGTCCCCACATCAACCCTTTGATGGTAAATCAAGGATAATTGATAGGTTTTAACATTTGACTTCCAAAGTTTTGGGCAAATTTTAAAATTTACATACATCTTTCTATTTTCTGTACTTGCAATGTGAAAGAAAATAGAATCTTGGGACTCATACTCACTATACCAAAGGGAATGCTAAGCTTGGGAACTGAGTCAGGCAGAAACTGCCTTTTTCCTTGATCACAGATAGCGGTAATTTCTCAGCCCTGTGTCATAGCCTCATTTTCTCTTCTCACATGTAAAATGTAGATTTACTGAAGCTTATCAGAGCCTTACAGGAATATAACCATCTGCTTCATGGCCTATCCTCCCTCCCTTTTGTCCCTCCTTGCTTCGTCTCTAAATATTGATGTAACAAAAACCTCTTTTGGAAAAAGCTCAGGTGACAGATGCTCTTTGATTTGTATTTTTTTTTTCCTGGATACATCCTCCTTCTTGGCTAAATAAATGCATATAGTTTTGGGCCTGCCTTAGTCATGTTTTAGTGTACAGTGTGCAAAGTCTGAATGGTAATGAATATATGATCTACAATTTTATTTTAAAGTACTCTTATTTTGAGGGGCAAACATTGCTCATTTGATATTCTTCTAAATTCTGATAAATAAAAATATTTACATTGGGATTCCCAAACTTATGTGCTCTATTCCCATAAGAGGTGCTATTATACCCGTTGTGCTCCAAAAACCTTCCAGTATCCACATAACCTGCCTGAGAAATTTTCTATAAATGTGGGAGGATGTTCTGCAGTTAAGGGCAGCTTCAGAGACATCTTGATTTTTATTCATTTATTTATTTGAGACAGGGTCTCTCATTCTGTCCCCCAGGCTGGAGAGCAGTGACACTGTCATGGCTCACTGTAGCCTCAATCTCCTGGGATCAAGAGATCCTCTCACCTCGGCCTCTCAAAGTGCTGGGATTACAGGTATAAGCTACCATGCCTGGCTTTGAAATTCTTAATCATGCTCTCCTTGAATTTGAATTTGTGTTTTGTAAGTTAAGTCATTGGGACAATCAAGCATGAAGGGTGAGTTGAAATGTGGGGGTTAGAGTCTTGCATGGCCTACACTGGATAGCTTCCTGGCTGCCTTTTCTTCAACCCCTCCTAGCAATTGCTGCTGCTTTCTCCTCCCTGGGGAGGAGATAAACAGAGTAAGACTCTATCTCAAAAAAAAAGAAAAAAAAAGGATAACCCAACTTCCTTGCCCTGATGTGAGATTATTCCAAGATACGAGTTTTACAATGTTTCTCAGAGTTCTCCCCACCCAATTAAGTTTATTGTGGTAACTGGCTTGAAAAAAAATCCTGTATTGAGTGTATTAGTTCATTTTTACACTGCTGTTAAAGAGATACCTGAGATTGAGTAATTTATAAAGAAAAATGTTTAATGGGCTCAGGGTTCCACATGAGTAGGGAGGCTTCACAATAATGGCAGAAGGCAAAGGCACGTCTTACATGCTGGCAAGTCAGAGAGGATGAGAGCCAAGTGAAAGGGAAAACCACTTATAAAGCCATCTAATTTCATGAGACTTACTCACTACCACGAGTACAGGATGGGGGAAACAACCCCCATTATTCAATTATCTCCCACTGGGTCCCTCCCACAACACATGGGAATTATGGGAGCTACAATTCAAGATGAGATTTGGGTGGGGACCTAGCCAAAGTTTCTTTTATGATGATGTTCCTGAAACATGCCATTATAATTACTTTGTATTACTCCCAATTACCTATATCTCACTACCACACTTCCATGGATTGTTATGTTGCACAGTGTTTAAAAGATGTCTGGCTTAACACAAACCACTACGTATTTGAATTCCAGGCATTTTGATGTTTGAGAGATATAAATAGCCTCTTAAAACTTAGGGCTGTCACTGAAAATCTGGGAAATTTGGTAACTCTATAAAATAGTATATATGCTTTTTCAAAGAATCATAAACATCAAAAACACTTCTGTCCAATTGGAAAATTGGTATCTTTGGCATATGTGATAGGATATATGTAAATCTTTGGATCTTAAAATATCTAAAGTACTATAGAAATATTATATGTATGCATAACATATGCTTATTTTAAAGTTTCATAAACCAGATTCCTTTTGACACTCAACAACTGAAAACAGAAATATTTAAGGTTATGAAAGATTAAGAAATTTGCTGAAACTTTTTTTGACTAAATTGCCACATAACATTCAGAAATATATGTTTTGAGCAAAGTATCAAACACAAGTTTTATAAAAATCTGTAGTGTATGCTTTGATTTGTAATCTCGAAAAATTGTGCATCCACTGTAAGTCAGCAATTATAGTACGGAGTGTGAAATAATTAAAAACATCTGAAAATGCTTATCTCTTTCCATCAAATTATTTTGGCAAACACAATAGCAGTAACTATTGTTTAACATTAAAAAAAAATAGACCTACTTTTTTTGCTGACTTTTACAGTAAGTTGCATACAATTGTGTGATTCAACTACGTGTTCATCAGAGATTAATCTGTATTCAGACAAGGTAATATTAGAAAGATAAATTTTCTAAACTGAAAATATGTCAGTTGTAAATAAGTACAAAATTGTTCATTCAACGTATTCAACAGATAACAAGGCCACAGGAAGTTAAAAGGAAATACAGTAGAACTAGTAGAATGTGGAAATAATTTCCTAAATTTACATCGCTTTAAAACTACTATTGGTAAGACATAAAAATAAGACAAAATTCAATTTCTGGTTTGATATTAAATAAAAAACAAATATAGAGAATTGAATTTCTCTATCAGTTAATATTTCAAACAACAAAATCACTTTTTAAATAAATAATTTATTGTTTTACAAAACGTATTAGTATCATGAAAATACAAATGATAAATAGTTTCTTCTCTTTTTAAATATTGTAATGTTATAAGCAGCTTGGGTTTTTTTTTTGAGGAGTTACATGTATGGTTTAAAAGATAATTATATACATATATGTTATCTGCTTAAATACAGCAAACCCATCGCAGGTTTTCGTCTATTTTCTTAATGAATAAATCTATATGCATAGTTCCCCTATTGTTTTATATTACTCTTTTGACAATTGAATTTTTACAGACATTAACTAAATTTAATTAATTTTCAAGGATTAATTTTCAGTAACTTCAGCTAATGATAAAGCTACTTGATGACGGGTAATTTTGATGATGTTTTATGAGTTGCTAAATAATTAGCAAGAACTTTTTTTTAAAAGAGCTTACCCTTAATTTTGTGACATAAGAACATTGTTCCACTTAGCCAGATATCTACCTAAAAATATAAATAAGTTATATTTGTTTTTCTAAACATACATGAGTCTGCTTATCATGTTGGCCATTTACCTATTTGCTCTCAAATCCGTTCTGGGTCCTTCTCCCTCTGACTCTGATAACCCAAGAAATTACTCTTTTTGGGATCTGCAGCCAATTGCCTTGCAGCTGGTTTTGGCCAGTTGGGGGCATTGATGGGGGATTTGAAAGAAGGAAGAAGCTAACAGTTGGAGTATTTTTTTTCCTCTCTTTGTGTTAGACAGCATCGGTATCATCAGCATGTCTTCTCTCTAATTTTTGAATCCCTGACCTCTGTGATCCTGTTCTTACTTGTCAGTCCCAACTTCTGGGCTCTGCTAATTCTGCCTCCAGCCTTTGTTGTCCACACGTGAGGGAGTTGTAGTAGTTTCCTGCCAGTCCCAGGTTGCCTTTACAATCTCTTACTTGCTGTATCAAAATTGCTTATTACATTTCCTATTTAAAGCACCATTCATGGGATCTGCTTTCCTTGCTGAACTTTGATCAATCAAATTAACCAGCCATGTTATCTGTCGTAGCACTAGAGAAAAAAAAAACAAAACGATATTGATCTTAGAAATGAGGACTTTGAAGCACTTACTCAGCTTTAATGAGCATGCAAAGATTATTTCTTTAAAATAAACATGCCTGATTTGTCACTTTACTGTGAGAGCTATCTGTGTCTTCTGCATGTCTGATGCCAGAAGTGAACATGAACTTCTGTTTTCAAAACACGTTTAAAAAAGAAGTTGTCACAAGTCCCAAGCATCCAGTGAGACCATGTATAATTAGATGAATTTTGACAGAAAGATTAAAAAAATCTTGATACTTAAAAAATGAGTATTCCATGTATCTTCATTTTCATCTAATTTTTAGATCTCCAGCTTTCTCCTCACTTATCAATCTTACACTTCACAGATTTAACAAGAAGGAAGCATTAGTAAGATATAAGTAAAATTTCTGCCACCAAATCTACAAATTTGTCTTAATCTTCTTCAATCATTTTCCTCATCCTGCTATTTATACATTTCTTTTCTTTTTCTTTTTCTTTTTTTTTTTTTTGAGACATAGTCTTGCTATGTCACCAGGCTAGAGTGCAGTGATGCGATCTCAGCTCACTGCAACCTCCGCCTCCCAGGTTCAAGCAATTCTCCTGCCTCGGTCTCCCAAGTAGCTGGGACTACAGGCGTGCACCATGATGGCAGGCTAATTTTTGTATTTTTAGTAGAGATGAGGTTTCACCATATTGGCCAGGCTAGTCTCGAACTCCTGACCTCATGATCCTCCCACTTCAGCCTCCCAAAGTGCTGGAATTACAGGCATGAGCCACTGCGCCCGGCCTACTTTTTCTTTACATCACATTTCAGATTCTTGTCCTACCCATGCTCTGTCTTATATTTTCCATCTGTCAGTCTGAAAGTTTTTACCAGCATCATTTATGATTGTTCCTCATTAACACACACACACACACGTGCACACACACCAGACACAGAGACACCTTCCCTGACTGTCCATTGCTATCCGATATAGATCAATTAATACATTTGTTCTTCCTATAGCCAAATCCCATGAATGAGTTGTTACTGGCATTTGCCTCTAAACAAGGTCAACATCAACAGTGGTATCCCATTGTTATCTTTAGGGAGTACATTACATCACTCACTTTTTATTTTGCCTTCATAGAACTTTCTAAAGTCTTCTGTCCACATTGAATTTGACCTCTTACCCAGACTGTAAATTTACTTTCTTTTGTTTATGATCTTCATGTGTTTTATTGACAAACATTTGCATAAAAATTAGCCAAAGTTTATCAAGTGCATACCATGTATTGGGCACTCTCCTAAGTACTTCATATGTATTTTTCATTTTTTTTTTCAATACTCATTTATCATCTTTGTTTTACAGGTGAAGAAATTGAACTCAAGAGAAAGAAATTGGGTAGTTAAGTAATCTACCCACTCACATAATAGTAAGAAGCAGAAACAGAATTTGAACTCAAACAGTGGGTTTTAGAGCTGCCCTCTTAATCAATTTATTATTCTGCTATTTTGTATTATTTTGATACTTTGTATCAGAAAATAGAGGAAAAGAGAAAGTGACCCTAATGGTCTTAAGTGTTTAATTTATCCTTGCATTCCCTATCACACAATAGTAGTAAAAAACATTTTTAAAGTTATTCCAATTAGGAGCATGCATACAAAGATTCTAGGTAAAAGGGTGGATGGAATGCAATGATCATACAAACTGAAAAAAATAACTAGAAATGTAGTTCATAGGTGTAAGACTTAAAAAGAGAAACAATGCATCTTTTATAAAGCATTTAATGTTATACAAACTTAGGAAATCGATAAAACTTAATAAATTTGACAAATGGTATCTATTGGAAATTGTAAAGCAAATATTGTTTGAAATATTACTGTAGATATTGAAATAAGCTTGTTACTTAAACAGCTTCTATTCAACAACCTCTGGCTGTCTTGGCCTATGCAATTCAAGAAGATAACAAAATATGAGATACAGATTAGAAGAAAGCATCAGAATTTTTTGTCAGGTTTATGATAATCTATGTAGAAAACCAAAGAAGTTCTCATCTCCCCTCATGGAACTGAGATACTTCAACAGTGTTGCTACTCATAAGTGCCACATGTAAAAATTAGTCGCCTTCCAAAAGAATAAAAAAAGGATTAAGATACGTAATTAAAAGAAAGATGTATCTTATAATAAAAACAAAACACATTGGGTACTCATAGACATTTAAGAAAAGATGTGTAAGATATATGTGGAGTGCTGAAGGTTTTAAAGAAAGACCTAAATTAAGGTGAGGTATGAATAGGAAGGTGTAAAAGCAAGAATATAAATTTTCCAAAATTTATGCCAAAATTATTTTCTCAAATATTTTCCAAATCTCACAGTTCAATGAAGTGACAATCAAAATCATATCAACATTTATTTCTGTGGTATTTTTAAAATTTAATTTGAAGTGTCCTTAACAGAAAGCATACAAAAATAGCCAAAAGAAATCTAAAAAAGAGAAGGAATGAATTAATCTAACAAGTATCAACACTTTTTGCACAGCTACCCCAATTTAATAGAGTACAGCATTTGTGTTAAAAAAAAAAACATTGATGGTTATATAAGTGTGTGTGTGTGTGTGTGTGTGTGTGTGTGTGTGTGTATGTATTACACATTGGAACAAAATTTGCTACTATGGTTATATTTTTAGTGAATATTTGAGGAAATAAAAAATTAAAATCCAAGAAAATAGCAATTCAATCTTATGTCAGTAAGTAACTGCATAATTGTCAAATTTAAAAAATCCATAAAATGAACACTATTAACAACTAATACAAGACTAGCTCTTGAGTAGACAATGAAGTGTGACTAATCAAAAAATTACGACAAAGTTTTTTCTCTTTTGTGAAAACGAATTATAATTTTTTCATTACAGCTTTTTGAATCAGATATTCTGCCTCTGAAAGCAAATTTAATTTTCATGGCAATTTATGACTCAGATATCTTTTTAGTGGAAAGCAGTGAATTGGCTGCCAATTAGATTGATGCTATTTCAATCTGCATGCATGTTCTTGAAATAATCCTGAAAGACTTGAATTCAACTTGCTGACAAAAGAATCTGATCTATTCTGCTAACTTTCTTTTTTCTTTTTATTCATCCTAAATTATGTTCCCTAATCCTGAGTAGATTTTTCACTAGGAATGAATGAAAATTGATTTGGTCCCAATTACAGAGGCCATTCAGTTAATTGCCCTCATGTTATTCATATACTGTATACCTATGTAAATGAAAGACACTTCTCTCTGAAGTCTCAAGTCCATGAATTTCTTATGGGGCCAGGGCAGAACAGGTAATATTTCAAGTATAATTGAATACATATACTTGTAATTACATTGCCTCACTCAGAAAATCCTCTTACTCTATCTAGTATCTGATAAAATTGATAGTTGTGAAAATGAGAAATAGAATTCAGTTTGTAATGTAGATTTATATTTCTTAAAAGCTATAAAAGTGACCTTTCAAAAGACACTATTATATTTTTTTAAATAAAATCTTGCAGTAAATAAGTTTCCTAAGAGAGTATGTATCTTATTCTAGAGAAACTAGAAAACCTAAGTAGCCTAAGGTTTCATAGAACATATGTTGAAATTAATTGACCTCAATGTAAATGACCTTTCCTAACAGACCATATTGGTGAATATCTGTATGTGCAGAAGTGTCTTAAGAAAATGATGAGTCATTAGCAGTCTCATACTATGCCTTCAGATACTCATTTCTTTTAATTTTCATCTACTTCTTACATTCCACTGTTTTTCCAAGCTTGTCCTAAATTTCTCAAAGTCACTTCTTGGCATTTTGTATTGCTCTGACCCATTGCAGTTTCTTTATGTTACATACACCCTTTAAGTCCCTCTTAAAATGGCAGTCATCTGTTTTTGTCTCTGACAACTCTCTCCTCAACATAACGGCATATTTAATTGTAACTTCACCAGGCATAATTATTTTTACACTACAGAATTCAAACAATGGAATGGGTGAACACACGTAAGATGATGAGAGTCAGAATAAGTATATCTAAGAGAAAAATTGTTTTTGTGTTGTCACATGCACTGTTGTGACAATACAATAGTGTTGTATATGGAAAGCAAGGATCTTCTCCCAATATTTGTAGGCTTATGATGTGATAAGTGATTTCCTTTCTGTGGATGAAGAGGCAGAACTAGGAAATGTTGGCAATGCTAACAGGACACATGTTAGTTCAACTGTATGGAGAACTTCCTGCCAGGCAGAGGAACGAGTTAGCTAAGGACAAGGGCACTGTGTTGTGCTAATGATTATCCTAGTACTGTGAAGTTTACCCTATTGTCAATGGACAATTAAGAAATAGAAGAGTAGCTTTTTAATAATCAGTTTTGTTCTTGCCAAATGAGTATTTAGCCAAATGATGAATTCAGCATCCATTTAGTTTAGATAAAACAATTAATTTACAGTAGAGGATTGAAAATTAAGGCAAATTATTTGGAAGTGATGCATATGTGATTATGATCCATGTAGGGGTCCTAGTTAGTATTATGAAAAAAAGTGAATGGGTTCTTGTTATGTGAAAGAAACAAAAAGGAAAGTACTGGAAGCATGGAAAACTTGGAGAAAGACATTATACATATATATGTATGTATATATGTAATGTAAAGACATTACACACACATCACCACAGTGTAAAAATGCAATAGAAAAGACAGATGAACATAATATTAAATAAACTAAAATACTTTTATGATAGATGAGAAAATTGTATAATGTAAGTGCTGGGGTTGGAGGACAAAATTTTGGTTCTGAGATTAAAGAATGCTGGTAAAGATCAAGAAGTAATCAAAGCAGTGTCTTCATCCCTTTATATTGTTATTTTTTTAAAAAATTATTCATTTTACTTTAGATGCATACTATATCTGGCATTTCTTCCCATGTTATCCCTCCCCACCTTCCCCACCCCCAACTGTCCCTCACCTACACCCCCTCCCCAACTGTCCCCAGTGTGTGATGCTCCTCTCCCTGAGTCCACGTGTTCTCATTGTTCAACACTCACCTATGAGTGAGAACATGCGGTGTTTGGCTTTCTGCTCTTGTGTCAGTTTGCTGAGAATGATGGTTTCCAGATTCGTCCAAGTCCCTACAAAGGACATGAACTCATTGTTTTTTATGGCTGCATAGTATTCCATGATGTATATGTACCACATTATATTGTTATGTTATAGAACTCTCTTATGGATTAAGTAGAAGATTAAAAACACATAGTCTCTTCATTTTTCTCAATGAACATTTATAAAAGTATGATGATTGAAACTACTAGTATCAATCACGATACTCTAGGATATGGAATGGTAATACACAACTGTAACACATCAGTGGTTTCAAACCACACCCAGACTGGTGGAGCGGCCACTCAAACATTGCTAATACTGGAGCAGAGGGCTCTGTGTGGCCTTAATTGGAAAGTAAATAAGCCAGCCTGGAAATGACATGAGTCAGGTCAAGTGTACCCAAAACTGATTGGTCTGACAGATATTTAATGGTTGTTTATTCCCAAGCAGTGAAGACATCCTACCCATTCACTAGCTACATCAGAACTGTGTCCTAATGAACATGGGTACTCTACACACATGTTTAAAAAAACACATATTGTTAAGGATCGTATGATAGACTTGGGGAATCAGAGGGGAAGTTTGGGAGGAGGGTGAGAGATAAAAGACTGCTACTGGATATATTGTACATTGCTTGAGGAATGGGTGCACAAAAATCTCAGAAAACACCCGGGAATAAATTATTCATGTAACCAAACCCACCTGTACTCCCTAAACTATTGAAAAACAAATCAAAACAATTGTTGGTTTTGTTGCTGTGTTATCGCTATTGTGATACAAATGTGTTAAAAAAAAGAAAAAAAAGGACCAGAGTATCTAAGTCAGTTAAAAATAGTGTATTCATGCCCTTCAAAAATTCAGACACCATAAAATAAATAGTTGGAAGCAAAGAAACTAGAATTGGAGATAATTAGAGTGAACAAATTTGAGGAAAATAACACCAGCAATGCCACTAAAAATTTATGTGAAAAATATTCCCAATTACCAACTAAACACTTAAAAAGTGACAAATAACCTAATTAATCATTTAATTAAAATGATAAATGATCAAAGAAGACATAAAAATAAACTCTCTAGAAATCTGAGATATAAAAAATGGAAAGACTAAGAAACTTTTTATCAAATTCATAAAAGTATAGAAAATTGTAATTCCTGTTTTTATTTAAAAGAATAGTAAAATGCTGATTACATATGCTGATGAGATTATAACCAGAAAAAAATGTTTTATGAGACATTTTGTTCATATGAATCAATTATAATGAGATGGTGTTACATAGAATATCAACCATAAAGAGAGGTTGCCTAAATTTGAAATCAGATCTTAGCATTCATGACTTCTGGATGAAAACTGTGCACCCTAATCATTTAAGTATTTATTTATTTCCATCCATCTCCTAGAAATTAGAAACATACCTGATGAGGTTCAATGCAGCATTGTTTATTTTAGAAAAAACTGAAGAAAGCATACAATAAATTATTCTGTAAAGAATTTGTCACACAGAAAAATGAATGTGTCTCTATAACGTAATGAATGCAACTTATTTTTAAATGTTCTCATCTGAAAAGATATTCAATATATTATTATGTGGCAAAAACTAGTGAAGAAAGAGTATGCACTGTCTTTTCCACATTTAGAAAGCATATATTGTATAAGAACAAATAAACACAGAAATATACAAATATTAGAGCAGTTTCTTTTGCCAGATACAACTATGAAGGAGTATTTCTTTACTATTAATTTTAAATATTTTGAATAACCTTAAATTACTTTTATGATAGAAATGTAAAAATAGAAGCTGATGGACTCATTTAATGTATATTCCAAAATACTATGTGGGTGATAGGATAACGACTTAGAAAATTTCATGTACCATGTGCTACACATTACAATTTTAAAGTACCTTTAGTAATGTCTGACAAGAATTGATAATATTACTCTTATGACCATTGTACAGAATAAAGAGCCAATACTACTGATAAAGGCACATTACCCACAATTGGGGCATGAAATTTTTATTTTCTATTACGATTCATTTTATACAGGTCCTTTAAATGGCCTCTCACAAGCTCATTCCCGCTGTCATCCTGCCCAGCTTGCTTACATAAACAGAAATTTAACAGCCCATATTCTTGAATCAGTACACTTAACATTAAGTGGGTGCTTCTCTGAAATACACGTTTATTAGGAAATATGATATTTATCATTTAATGTTATGCTTTATTTGGTATATGGGAAATTCTGTAAAGTGGAAGCAATTTCCAAATACATAAATTATTTTGTCATGTGCTTTTCAAAAACAATAGATCCATTTTCAGAGTTTTAAATCTGAGCAAGAACAATTATATTTGCACTTGATCTATATTGCTTTGTATTGATGGGATATTTCATGGACCGTTATTGTATAAACCAGATTTCTAATATACTTAGGACCTAAGTTATGTCAGTACCTCCAATCAACTACCACTACCTTCAGTTTTCATAATATTTGCAATGTGTTTATAATAGCTTTGTAGTAGAATTACTAAAATTATAATTAAAAGCAAGACTGTGTGTTTAGCACAAGAGAAGAATGTTAAAAGACTTCGTTACTGTTAAGATTATTAATAATGCTATTTTTATTATATTCTTCAAAGCAAGCTGTCCAATCTTTTTGCTTCCCTGGTCCACATTGGAGAAAGAAACATTGTCTTTGGCCACACATAATATACAATAACAACAGCTAATGAACTAAAAAAAAAATCTCACAATGTTTTAAGAAAGTTTAGGAATTTGGGGCTGCATTCAAAGCTGTCTGGGGCTGCATGCAGCCCATTGGCCGTGGGTTGGTCAAGCTTGCTTTAAAGTAATAGCATTGTGCTTAATAAACACCTAGATATATTTCTCACAGATGATTCCTAGTGAGGTTTATAGAACTACATCTGAATTTTGAAACAGGTCTCTGATTAGACACAAGCATAATAAGCAACATTCTTTGCTGTTTGTAAATAACTCCAGTTCTTTGTTATCCAAGTGTTGGAGTTGGGGCAGGCAGCAGAAAGAACATTGTGTTTGTCTGCAGAATACTCTTGATTATCTCTTCAAGGAAAGGAGACTTGGAATAGGTCTTGTCTTCTTCATTTAAATGTCTGCTTTGGAAAATATATTTGAACTTGTGTGCAAATGACTTTCAGAGGGTTTGCAGCCTGGCAGAGCAAACCATGCTTTGTTGACCTGATTCAAGACTCCCAGAAGAGGAGGCAACTTCTCTATCTCCGTACCTCTCGGCTTTTACCATTTTTCATGGGTTCTGATATCCATAATTTGTTGAAAACAGCAAATATCACCCATCAAAGTTATTTCATGAAGAGAAGTACCCATTCGCCTTGATTTATGACGAGGTTATGTCCTGATAAACCATCATAAGTTGAAACTATTGTAAGTAAAAAATGAATTTAATATACGCAACCTGCTGAGCATCATAGCTTAGCCTTAAACATATTTGGAGCACTTATACTACATACTGTTGGGCATAATCATCTAATATAAAGCCAATTTTATGATAAATTGTTGACTATCTTGTGTGATTTATTGAAAGTAGAAGACAAAATGGTTGTATGGATACTCAAAGCATCACCATAAAGTTTTAAAAATTCATTAAACCACATCATGGTAAGTTGGGGACCATCTGTAGTAGACTTTCTTTCATAAAGAATACAAGTGAGTTCGTGTCCTTCATAGGGACATGGATGAATCTGGAAAACATCATTCTCAGCAAACTGACACAAGAACAGAAAATCAAACATCGCATGGTATCACTCATAGGACGGTGTTGAACTTTAGAAAATGTGGACACAGGGAGGGGAGCATCACACACTGTGGTCAATTGAGGGGGACTAGTGGAGGGACAGATGGGGGTGGGGAGGGTTGGGGTGATAATGAGAGGAGAAATACCAAATATAAGTGATGGGGGGAGGAAGGCAGCAAACCACTTTGCCATGTATGTACCTATGCAACAACCCTGCATGATCTGCACATGTACCCCAGAACCTAAAGTACAATAATAAAAGAAAAAGAATACAAGTAATAGCCCAAATAAATATCTTAAGGAAAGAACATAAAAGACTGGGGAGAGGAGCAGTTGCTGAGAGTGGGGAATGAGAAAAAGAAAGAGAGAGAGACAGATGTCAGAGCCATTTCTCCAGGCTCTTTAGCATTGTCACAGGGCAGGACCTTCAGTGAGAAAAAGTTAGGAACATGTTTCCATACTAACATCCATGCTAACTGCATGTCCCACAGGAGTATTAAGAAAGCTGTGTTGCCTCTTATTCTTTTTTTTTTTTTTTTTTTTTTGGAGGCGAAGTTTCACTTTTGCTACCCAGGCTGGAGTGCAATGGTGCTATCTCAGCTCATCACAACTTCCGCCTCCCAAGTTCAAGCGATTCTCCTGCCTCAGCCTCCCGAGTAGCTGGGATTATAGCCATGTGCCACCACGTCCAGCTAATTTTGTATTTTTAATAGAGACAGGGTTTATCCATGTTGATCAGGCTGGTCTTGAATTCACGACCTCAGATAACCACGTGCCTCAGGCTCCCAAAGTGCTGGGATTATAGGCGTGAGCCACTGCACCTGGCTGCTTCTTATTCTTATGTGATGTTTTAATTATGTGTATATATTGTCCAGTGTTTGGGGAGGCAGTGAAGAGGCTGGCCACATCCTAGTGAAACACGAGTTCTATGTCTCTTCTACCTCATTAAATATAAAAGGGAAGTCGTTTCACATGTATGTGGATGACTAAATAGACAACAAATCATAAGCAATGCTAAGCTTCAGACTGATCATAACTTTAATTACCGCTCAGTTGTTTCTAGAAATAGGTGTCATTTAGTCCATTCCTTAAGGTTCTCCAGCAAATCAGAACCAACAGGGTGTATTTACATATAAAGAAAAATTTGTTTTAAGAAATTAGCTCATGTGATTGTGGAGGTCTAGTGAGTCAAAACTCAAGGTGCTGGCAAATTGGCCTCCTTTGAGGCCTGTTTCCTGGACTTGCGAATGTTGACCACTTGCTGCCTCTCCACGTGGTCTTCTGTGCGTGTGCACTTCCAGTGTCTCTCTGTGTGTCTTGAACTCCTCTTACAAAAACACCAGTTAGATTGGGTTATGGCCCACCCTAAAAATCTCATTTTAACTTACCTGTTTAAAGGTCCTATCTCCAAATATAGTCACATTCTTAGGTACCGGGGGCTTAGGACTTCATTATATAAATCTTGGGGGACACAGTTTAGCCTGTCACCATCCAAAAGTGAAATTTCTCTTTCTCCATTTTGTTATGTATTGCTGCAATATTATTTTACAATGAATTATTTGTAGGTAATGGTGAAGCATGCAATCAAAACTTCTGTACCTGCTAAAATACTTTTAACCACAAGTTAGAAAAACAAACACATAACCAACCAACAAACAAAACTCTTTCAAACATAGGACCAAAAACATGTAAAGATTCACAAAACTGGAATAATGGTGGTTAGAGATATTTCAGAGTTGGCTTATCCAATGACCCTAGCTCTGATCCTTAGTCACTCTGTCAGGTCATCCCTCTGCTATGTCCAGTCTTTGTCCTAGGACTAGTTCCTGGGGCAACATAGCTATAGCCTCACATCCTCAAGTGATAATGTCCAGAGGAAGAAGGAATTATACTCTCTGAGCCTTTCTTTAAGTGTGACAGAATTCCTCCCTGAATCCCTCGGGAAACACTTTTTCGAATTTCATTTGCTTGACTAAGGTCATTTTTCCATTCCTGAAGCAACCCCATGTCCATCAATAAGCTTAGCCTGATTCCTACATTATTTACTAGGAAGAGAAAAGAGACATTGTGATTAACTTTAAGGTAAAACCTAGTCAATTTCCCAGATTGGTGGAAACAACAGTGGTGGAGAGGTGGACTTGGTTCAGGGGCTAACACTATAATGACCTCTACAATTGCCTATGAAAAAGAAATGTAATTTGCAGATTAAATTTTGGCACAAACACATTGAAATAAAGAATATATTTCATAGAAATAATGGCAAATGGTTTTCTGTAAATGTGTGCTATTTCTGGGGAAGTTGAAGAGATTGGCTTTGAAGGGCTAATAATTGTATTATTTCCTGTATTAGATTATAGTCCAATGACGATAATATCTTTAAACCACAAGAAAATAAGTTGATTTAATATTGGCTCCCAGGATATAGAATGTTTGTTTATTGTGTGAAGTGATGCATTTTAACTGAGAGCAATTGTAGTTTAATTTCATTTCCAGTGCCTTGAAAACATTTAAAATGTTCATCTCTCTACTACCATTGTAAATTAAGAAACATCAACTCCAGTTTCTGACAACATTTATATTAGCTTTATTTTCAGTTTATGGGTTTTTACACATTTGATAAAAAATATGACCGGTTCTTAGAACTCTGAAAATTATTTAAAAATAGTTTAGGTTTTTTTTATTGTGCTATAAACTGGTTATTATTTTGCAAATGTTTTGTAGTTTGAAGCAAAAAGGTGCAGCTCTTAATTTTCCATTTGAATGTCTTCATAGATCTCCAGTTACTAATATAGACTAACATTGATACTTTTAATATGCAAGAGATTGTATTTTTATCATAATATAAGCAATATGACAATTTGTTTATGGAATATGGTGAGAAAGAAAAAGCTTTCTTTTGGAGAATTGTTGAAATCCTGATGGTTCTGTACCAGTGGTAGCACCAGTATATACAGAGTATGAATATTTAGAACAACGAGTGTTTATGATCTCAGGAAGAAAACATAAGACAATATTCAGTGATTTAACTAGTATATTCTTGAAGAGCCAAAGAACAAGAAAATAATTTTTGTTAAAATGCTCCATGATTATATAAATAAATGAGATCTAATTGAACAATTATGACCAATGCGGTCCACCAATATGGAAAATAAACTCTCCTAGGTCAGAATCTTCCTGCTGACAGATAAATTGAACTGCACAAAGAATGTTCATTGAATATGGATAACTTGAATTCGTCTTGCAGGAGACCCTCTGAGGACTGCAGAACATATTTCAGAATCGTCCCACTGAAGAGCAAGGTTCTAAGGGGCTTATCCACAGATTTCCATTTCCTGTAGGTTAAGCATTGCCTGTGGTACAATCATTGTCCTGAATGTATGCCACACGTATCACCATCCTCAGCTCCCTGCAGTCTCAAAGCTTGCTGAAGCATGAAAGGTAGGAAGCTGCCTGTGCATAAGGGACCAGTCTGCAGGTGAACTCCAGGGTCAGACAGAGGATATGAATAGGACACTAACTGTTTCTGCTATTGTAAGTTAGGCAAAGTTATGGTAAGAAAAATACATCCACAGGCACCTGTGGCTCATTTCTAAATATATCTAAAGTAAAGGCCAGACGCGGTGGCTCATGCCTGTAATCCAGCACTTTGGGAGGCTGAGTTCGATAGATCACGTGAGGTCAGGAGCTCAAGACCAACTTAGTTAACATGGTGAAACCCCATCTCTACTAAAAAAGTACAAAACAATTAGCTGGGCATGGTGGCACACAGCTGTAATCCCAGCTACTTGGGAGGCTGAGGCAGGAGAATTGCTTGAACTCAGGAGGCAGAGGTTGTGGTGAGCCAGGATCACGCCATTGCACTCCAGCCTGGGCAACAAAGCAAGATTCCATTTCAAAGCAAAAAAAAAAAGCCTAAAATAGGTAGGAAGAGGACTCTGCTTTGTGCAGTTAATGAGAGATCCAGACTATTGGAGGAGCTCCCACCTTATCAGGGCACATCCTAGAACTCATCCTCTTCCCATTGCATAGCATAGGTAGAGAAACAAGAAAATTGCAGGAAAGTTGTATTACCTTAGCGTGAAAGTAGCACACCTCACCACAGCCAGGAACTATCCGGAACTAGTTGCATATCCCAGTCTTACTTTCAGATGGCAGAAAATGATTGAGAAAGAAATGTTCTTTCTACCTGTTGCCATTACTATCTGTGTAATAGTCTATCAGTTTGGTCATAGTAGAAATAGCAGTGGTGGGAATAATTGCAATAATAGTTATAATAGTACACAGTCATCACTGTAATCATTGTAATTAGTAATGTATAAAGGATCTTCACAACAAAAGAGAATTGAGATATATGAAATATTTTTCAGAAGGTATTATTTTTACACAATATAAGTGTTTGACATTAAGGAGAAAGAAGTTAGTTATTATCCGAACTATATCCAATCAATATAATTTCACTGTAAACTGAGGAAAGCCCATCCTAAAATAATTTAAGTACGACTAGCAGTACTGAAAAGTCCAGAGTACATTGCATATCAGGATAGCTTGATGCAAGGGTACAAATACTGTCATTTATAATCTTACATTTGATTCTGTCCTCTGTGGGGCCTCCATTTCATATTCAGACAGAGCTTGTTTCATGAAAGAATTTAAGGAGATGGGTTTAGAATAGAGCTGGAGAAGCAGTAAGAGTTCATGAAGTTTAGTTTTTCCTTGACAATGACTGTTTTACGATATTATTTGCTTTCTGAGCCTATAGGCTGCTTGCTTTGATTATTTCCCTAGGAGATACTATTCATGGCTTCATCAAAAGTAGAGGCATGGTATCTAATTTTGGTTGCCTAAACCTTCCTCTACTTTTGGATTTTGATGAGTCCACCCTATGCAGACATTATTTATGTGTGTTTAAGTTCCTTTCTAGGAATTCTTCTTACTTCAGGTAGATTCTTTATTCTATGGATCATTTCTGCATCACAGGAAACATACATGAATTCTTCTCTTAGCCAAAGTATAGGTATGCAATTTCTTTGCCAAACAGGAACAACATTCTCCCTCAGACCCATTATTAAATTCATAGCTGTCCCTGCTCTTTGGGATTTTCCAGATATGATTTAAACACTGGCCCACTGTGTCTCCCTAACTGCGACAGACACATTTCAACCTCCCCAAGTCATCCAAATGAAGTCCCTGTATAAGGCTTCTGGTGGGGGAGGGGAAATTACCACCCACCACACTGTCTTTAGGAAGGTGTATTTCTCACAGAGCTATCCAAAGAAAACCTGATTATATATCATCTTGCCAACTTCAGCAGGTAGGCCTTCTTATATTCAAAGACGGTAGGAAGTTTAAGAGTACCATGGATTGAATTTTCATGGTCTCCACCAAATTCATATGTTGAAACTTAATCCTCAATATGTTTATTTTTAAATGTGAGGTTTTGGGAGGTAATTAGATCACAAGAGTGGAGCCCTTACTAATGTAATTAGTGCCTTTATAAAGAGGCCCCTGAGAGATAAATGAGAAATAGTGAGCAAAGAGCAAAATGATAGCTGTCTATATGCCAGGAAGTGGAATCTCACCAAAGCTAAAATCTTCCCCTGCCTTGATCTTGAACTTGCCAGACTCAAGAACCGTGAGAAATACATTCCTGCTGTTTATAAGCCACAAAGTCTATGATATTTTGTTATAGCAGTCCAGACATACAAGGACAAGTTATTTAATGATATGTAGTACTAATTATATTTGAGTTCTACTAAGTATTAACATTTCAATAACATGTTAATTTTGCCTTAGGATATTAGTCAAAACTTCCGTTTAAGAGACCTACACACTCTTGGGTTTGGTTCAGATCCACTTATAAAAAGTGATAATTACTTTCCCAATATCTCAGAAAATATTTCATTGACCCTGATGGAGTGATGGGTCCATACCTAATCCCTGAGGGAAGAACATCCTTTGATTCCCTTCACATCTGAGCTGGGAGATGGAGCTTCCACAGAGCACATGTTATAAGGGGCGGAGAATGGATGGTTCTCCCATTCTGGTGACAAAAATAATAGATTCCATTTCAAAGCCTTATATTGTGAACTAGGCAGTGAGGGAAGCAATGGAGGGCCTTTTTAAGCTACAGGTAACACAATTTTGGCGCATTCATCAATTACCAGTTAAGGAATTAAAGGTGGCAAGAAGTGGTATTGTACTTCTATATTGGCAAAGATCCTCTGTTGCTTATTCCACGGCCTTTGGCCTTCTGATGGCTTCCAGTGGGAATTGCTTTGGCCTTGTTCTTAGGATTTATATACCATTTGCTTGAATAAAAAATCAGACAATTTTGCATTTTTATAACCATTTGAAAACTCTTTTGATTAATACTTGTATTCTAATTATTACCATGACAATCATTACACATATCTATCATGATTTTATTTCTTTAGGACATTCTGTGTCCTGCTTCCTAGGACTTTCTAAGAAGGGGGAAAAACGAATGTCATTCATAATTATTTTAAATAAATTTCAAAGTACTGTTAGAACAGAATGATAATTTTGATTATTGATGATTTTATAGATTTTATTATGTTCCTTTGGTCCATTTTGAGTGTTACTCTAAGTCATGATTCCGTTCCTCACATCTTTCTCTTAATTATATTCTTTAATAGTAGTGTGCATACAGTTTTATATTCTCCTAGCTTTAGTCAAGGGCAGCTTTTTTCTTAAGACTTCATATATTCAACAGCTATCATCAAAATAGTATTCAATCTTTAATTTTCTATGTCAGATAATTCTTTAAAATTTCACGGTTGGTCGCTTTAATTTTATCACCCCTTTGAAAGACGATTTGGGGTCTAAAATGGTTACATATGTCTTGGTTAGTGGTCTCAGTCATGGTGCCTTCAGCTTTTCATTTCTGGACCTAGGAGACTTAAGCAATTTCCATCATATTGTATTACTAACCAAAAGAAGGTCTTTACAGCTTACTTATTTAGCTGTCGTAGTACCTGCATCAAAAGAAAAATACAAAACAAAATAATCTAAATAAGCATTTGTTAAGGTTACGACTCCTGCACTGAATTCATGGAACTATTTTTGGTCAATCTCTGGCTTTTGAGTATAATTAGTAAAAGTGATCAGAAAATATGAATCAAGTTTTCATAAATCGTTATTACTTGTGGAACTCTTTCCAGAGCTGAGAGGATACAACTCTTTGCATACCTACTTCCTAGTAATATTCATGAGCAGACAACTTTCAAGCTGTAGTTTCAAGTTTATCATCATCTGATTTACAATAATTTATTCTTTGGTACAAAATTAAACCTCTTTTCCTAACTGAAGAGAATCGTTAAGAGTAATAATTTGTCCCAACAAAAGATTTTTGATAAATTTCCCTTTTGTCTTCCTTTTCTGATGGGTGAGAATAGAGGAAACAATTTACAGGGAAACTTTCAGAAAGAGTGACAATGGATCAGTTGCAGAGATAAAATCAACAGCAACTCTCTGGATTTACTGCCAATAAACAGCAACAAAATGATACAGAGTGGGAATTCTGTGAATCTATTAGTCAATAGTGGTTTTTTGTTTTTTGTTTTTGTTTTTGTTTTTAATTTTAAACTGCTCTATTCCTACCTCCTGAATCCTTTCAAATTCTATCACCATCTGCTTTGGATCCATTGAACTGATTATTTTACCAGCTCAATTTTACTAATTATTTATATTATTAGAGAAAAAATATTGCAAATACTTCTGATGAAACTCAGCACACATAAAAACATACGTGGGAAATTAAGGCAGGGAAATGGATGCATTCAGATTAATTTATAAAATATGCTCTAATATACCTCCTAATAATATCTTCGGGTAAAAACACTCTAGTTAAAACTATAGGAATAACAAAATATTACCAGTCATTTGTGGAGATATGAAAAGAAAATCAGATGCCCAATAAGAAATTATTAAAGCATCATTAAACAGACTTTGTCTCCTTCAGGAATCACTCTCTTCCTAATCCAAATTTCTTTTTGTTTTTTTGGAAAGTTACAACTCTGCATCTAATTTACTTAGTATTTTCTTGAAAAAAAGGACAAAAATGTTTGAAACTTCAGATTTAACTCATTTCTGGATAGCCTATTTGTATTTGTAATCAGATATAATTCTTGCTTAAGTTATTTGAATAAGTTTTTCCCAAAATACTGTGCCTAGTTACATGAGATGCCAGCCACAAATTGTACTTTTAATGTTTAAGGTGGAGTTTCTTCTTTTAGAAATAGCTTGTCTTAAAAAAAGCTTTTATTTTATTTTTTAATATTATTTATTTTTGAGACAGGGTCTCATTCTGTCACCCAGGCTGGAGTGTCATGGCGTGACCTTGGCTCACTGCAGCCTCTGCCTCCCTGGCTCAGGTGATGCTCCCACTGCAGCCTCCCAGATAGCTGGGACTACAGGCATGCACCACCACACCTGCCTTTTTTTTTTTTTTTTTGGAGAGATAAAGTTTTGCTACATTGCCCAAGCTGGTCTCAAACTCCTGAACTCAAGGAATCCACCTGCCTCAGCCTCCCAAAGTGTTGGGATGACAGGTGTGAGCCACCCCCTCCCCGAGCCGTAAAAAGCTTTTAAGAAATACTTTCCACTAGAGATATTAAAAACAGGAAAAGGGTATAATGAGGATAAATCCCACGCTACAGAATGAACTAAATATCATTTACTAACAGATGGTACAAGCACCACACACTCACAATATATCCCCTCTCCCATCACGTATACTGTGATACATATCTATGTGTATGTGTGTGTGTTTGTATATTTACATACACCTAGGCCTAGCTGATAATATCTTAAAACTCTAAAATAAGGAACATGGTCTAACCTAAGATCTTACTATATAGTTAATATCAATACAATTTTTACTTTTCCTGGAATTTTAAACTGTGGGATTACTGCATGTGTTCACTAAGGAGAGGGGATGAATGTTAATAAATGAAAGTACAGGAATTATATTCCTATTGATTTGTTTGAATTCCCCTTTTGTAGGGAATCAGTGGAAGCATTAGCTTAAATAACTATTGAAGTGCCAGCAACACTTTGATTTACTTTTTCTTCATTATTGTGGTTCTTTTGTCATAAGATGCAGATCTCTGAAAAATACTGATTTGCTTTCACAAGACCTATTAACTTTCTAGTGTCAGATCTTATATTTCAATTGCAGAGAGAATCTAGTTCCTCCAGCTGCCATTGCTTAAAGACTCAGAAGCTTTCTGCAGCACCTTGAATTTAACAATAGCGTGTCTACGAGTCATGCTATTAACTTTCCCTGTTTCTTTAACCTGTGCAGTATTAGAACTTCTATAGAGGACACGATTGAAATGCAGACTTGCTCTGAGCTCTTCTTAGAACTTCAGCTCTGGCATGGACTTTGGAAGGCTCCACTGTTTTAGGGCAGTTAAGGTATGTTTTTCCTACACGCCAATGGCCATTCCTGTACAGTGCTTTGTGCTTAGGGACTTCCAAAATCGAAAGTTGATGCAGGCTGGGCATGGTGCTCTTGCCTGTAATCCTAGTACTTTGGGCGTCTGAGGTGGGAGGATTGCTTTAGCCCAGGAGTTCAAGACTAGTCTAGGCAACATAGTGAGACCCTTTCCTTACAAAACAAAACAAAACAAAATAGAAATAGTAGCCAAGTGTGGTGGTATACACCTGTAGTCCCAGCTACTCAGGAAGCTGAGGTGGGAAGATTATTTGAGCCCAGGAGGTTGAGGCTGCAGTGAGCCCTTTTTATGCTCCCACACTCCAGCCTGACAGAGTGAGACTCTGTTTCAAAAAGAAAGAAAATAAAAGAAAAAGAAAAGAGGAAAATAACTTGATGCAACAATGAATTAAAAACTAAAGTCCTTAAGGGGAAAATCTGACTCCCCAGTTAGTTAACTCTGACATAGTGATTGCTAATAATTTCCAGTAGCTTTATGGCTAAGTTCATCACAGAATAAATAATACCAAGACTTTCTAGCCTCTGAGGTTCTTTAATTTCAGAAAGTTAAAATAATTTGGATTAAGGATTATAAATCGTTCTACTATAAGGACACATGCACACAAATGTTCATTGCAGCACTGTTTACAATAGCAAAGACCTGGATCCAACCCAAATGCCCATTGATGATAGACTTGACAGGGAAAATGTGGCACATATACACCATGGAATAGTATGCAGCCAACAAAAACAATGAGTTTCTGTCCTTTGTGGGGACATGGATGAATCTGGAAAACATAATTCTCGGCAAACTGACACAAGAGCAGAAAATCAAGCACCACATGTTCTCACCTATAAGTGGGTGTTGAACAATGAGAACACATGGACACAGGGAGGGGAGCCATCACACACTGGGGTCTGTCAGGGGGAAATAGGGGAGGGACGGGGGGTGGAGAGTTGGGGAGAGATAGCATGGGGAGAAATGCCAGATATAGGTGATGGGGAGGAAGACAGCAAATCACACTGCCATGTGTGTACCTACGCAACAATCTTGCATGTTCTTCACATGCACCATAAACCTAAAATGCAATAAAAAAGGAAGAAAAAGAAAAAAAATACAAAAAAAAACAAGGACCCAACAACACACAGGTAGTATTCCTGCCCAAAACATATAGCCTGAATCTAATCATGAAAAACAACCAGACAAATCCAAATTGTGAGATATTATTCAAAATAACTGACCCACATTCTTCAGAAATGTAATGAAAACTGTCATGAAAGACTGACAAAAGGCTGGAGAACTCTCCTAGATTAAAGGATATCAAAGAGATATAATAACTAAGCATAATGTGTGATCTTTGGTTGGATCCTCGACTGGTGAGAAAACAACTATGGTAAAACATTATTGGGATACTTAGGTAACTGTTTTTACTTTTCTTTCTACTTTATTTATTTATTTCCAACTTTTATTTTAAGCTCAGGGAGTACATGTGCAGATTTGTTACATGGGTAAATTGCATGTCACAGGGGTTTGGTGTACAAATTATTTCATCACCCATCGTAAGCATAGTATCCAACAGTTAGTTTTGCAGTCCTCACCTACCTTTTGCCCTCCACCCTAAGGAACTCCCAGGTGTCTATTGTTTCCTACTTTGTGTCCATGTCTACTAGTAAGTGAGAACATGTGGTATGTGGTATTTGGTTTTCTGTTCCTGCATTAATTTGCTTAGGATAATGGCCTCTATATACATTCATGTTGCTGCAAAGGACATTATTTTGTTCTTTTTTTTTTTTTTTTTTAGACAGAGTCTTGCTCTGTCACCCAGGCTAGAGTGCAGTGGCGCGATCTTGGCTCACTGCAACCTCTGCCTCCCGAGTTCAAGCATTTCTCTGCCTCAGCCTCCCAAGTAGCTGGGACTACAGGTGTCCGCCACCACGCCCAGCTAATTTTTGCAGTTTTAGGAGAGACGGGGTGTCACTATCTTGGCCAGGCTGGTCTTGAACTCCTGACCTTGTGATCCGCCTGCCTTGGCCTCACAAAGTGCTGTGATTATAGGTGTGAGCCACTGTGCCGGGCTGATTTCATTCTTTTTTATGGCAATGTAGTATTCCATGGTGCATTATGTACCACATTTCCTTTAACAAGTCTACCATAGATGGGCATCTAGGTTGATTCCATGACTCTGCTACTGTGTCTAGCACTGTGATGAACATATGTATGTTAAGTGTCTCTATGGTACAATGATTTATATTCTTTTGGATACATATCCAGTAACGGGATTGCTGGGTTGAATGGCAGTTCTATTTTAACTTACTTGAGAAATCTCCAAACTACTTTCCACAGTCTCCCAGGCTGGAGTGCAGTGGTACCATCCTGGCTCACTGTAACCTCTGCCTCCCAGGTTCAAGCGATTCTCATGTCTCAGCCTCCCGAGTAGTTAGGATTACAGGTGTGTACCAACATGCCTGGCTAATTTTTGATTTTTTTGTAAAGACAGAGTTTTGCCATGTTGGCCAGGGTGGTCTTGAACTCCTGGCTTCAAGTGATCTGCCCGTCTTGGCCTCCCAAACTAAGTGCGATGATTATATTATATATAAGAATGCACTTGCTCTTAGACAAAAAAAAAAAAACTTAAATATTTAGGGTTGAAGGGTCATGATATCTACAGCTAATTATTTCAGCAAAAAAGCATGTGTGTGTATATATGTATGTATGTATACCCATAGTATATATAGTATGTACATGTGTGTATATGCATATGTATGTGTATGGGAGGAGGTAGGAAGAGAGAAAGGAAGCAGGGAAAGGCAGGAAGGGAGGGAAGGGAAGAAATAGAGAATGTACAATGGAACAAAATGTTAATAACAGGTGAATCTTGAGAAAGGGTATATGGGTGTTCAGTAGTATTCTTGCAAATTCTGTAAGATTGAAATTTTTCAACATAAAAACTTAGGGGAAAAAGCAAAGCAGCTATAATCAAATAATCTAGTAGGCTTAAAAAAAATAAACAAGACAGGCTTTCTGATCCTTTGAGATCTAGGCAAAGAACAAGGTGGGGAAAACTTCAACCTTCCTCTACAACATTAAATTCCTTGAATCAATCTATCAAACATTAGCTCTTCTGATTAGGTTGGGAATTTGTTATTGAAGATACAGTAAGTCCCTGCTTATCCTTGCAGTATATGTTCCAAGACTCTGTGGATTCCTGAAATTGCAGATAGTACTGAACCTTATGTATATACTATGTTTTTTCTTATACATACATACCTATGATATAGTTTAATTTATAAATTAAGCATAGTAAGAGATTAAAATAATAATCATGGAATAGAACAATTACAACAATATAGTATAATAAAAGTTATGTAAATGTAGTCTCTTTCTTTCTGTCAAAATATCTTATTGTACTGTACTCATCTATTTGCAGACTACAGGTTGACCATGGGTAATTGAAGTATCAGAAAGTGAAACTGTAGAAAAGGAGGGACTATCATACATAGAAAGGCATCACAGGTATGCCAGTGCTACACCCAGCCCCGTAATTTCATTTGATTTCACTAAAGAGTGTATAGTGCACTTACCTTGCCCCACCAAAATACCCATCTTGCATTTTTCGGAGTGCTGCCAAGATACTTGAATTCAAGCTTGTTCCATCTTCATCTTGAAATGAAGAGAATATTAAAACAATCTTAGTGGTTTTAACTCTGAAGTAGGGGGAAATCTTTTAATTATTTCAAATCAACATTCTGGTGGTTATAGTACAAATGAGACACTCCTCATTGACCACCCTGATTTTAACAATTCATCTGAGAGTCAACAACACTGAAGAATGGGCAAATGGTAAGGGATGATGACTGATAGACAGATTTCCTCAAAGGCATTATCTTATTTGTCAGCATTATCTTATCTGTCAGAAGTACTTAGCACAGTGCCTGATGGCAGAATGCTGAATGAGTACTGAATGCTGATAATAATACCAGTAGCCACTACTTGAATTTTATATGCCAACCACTGTGCTAAATATTTTATATACATTATCTCATACAAAGAACCTTGGCATACATGTCTCTGTACAGGCATAAGAAATATCTAGAAAGCTAACAATATCTGATTTTATGTGGAAGGAATCATACTACACATACTCTTTCATGATCTGCTTTCTAACTTCTCCTTTGGAATAGCTAAAAATAATTTCTAGTAAATTTAGATTGTTTTATATTATAATCAACACTGTAATGAAGATAATTGTACCTACATCTTGATGCACTTATTCTATTATATCTTTAGGTTAAATTCTTACAAGTAGAACTATTAGGACAAATGAAACACTTACTAACTAAATTTAGAGACTGCCAAATTACCCACTATAAGGGTTGTGCCAATTTTATTTTCACCAACAGTATAGAAAGTGACTTTTTCCTACAGTTTTAACAATAATCGGCAATAATCTTTAAAATTTTTCTTAATCTGATAGGTAAAACAAGATACTGTTTTAATTTTATTGCCAATAAAATTATGTGTATTTTCATGTATTTACTAAAAATTTGTATTTCTTTTATGAATTGCCCGATCATGTCCTTTTCCCATTTTTCCATTGGGTAGTTTATCTTTTTTCAATTGACTTTCAAGAGTTCTTTATGTTTTGTGGATATTACCTTTTTCTCTCTCATATGTATGACAAATACATACAGTTTATTATTTTTCTTTCAACCTTATCCACAGTGCTTTTGATATAAAAGATTTATCTTAATTTTCATGTCTTTAAATCTGAGAATATTTTATTTTCATGTCTTGCAAAGGACAGCTTTCTTCAGCCTGAGATCACAAAAATATTCACACATACACACACACACACACACATATTTATATATCTTTTGAGACAGAGTTTCACTCTTGTTGCCCAGGCTGGAGTGCAATGGCGAGATCTTTCCTCACTGCAACCTCCACCTCCTGGGTTCAAGCGATTCTCCTGCCTCAGCCTCCCAAGTAGCTGGGACTACAGGTGCATGCCACCACACCCAGATAATTTTTGTATTTTTAGTAGAGATGGGGTTTCACCATGTTGGCCAGGCTGATCTCGAACTCCTGATCTCAAGTGATCTGCCCGCCTCAGCCTCCCAAAATGCTGGGACTATAGGTGTGAGCCACTGCCCCCGACCTCCTATTTTTTTTTTCTAAGACACTTATAGGTTTATTCTTTATGTTTAGATCTTTAATTCATTTAGAATGTATTTTTGCAAAAAAAAAAGTAAAGTAGCAAGCCTAAATAATTTTACCAAATGCATTTATATTTACATTATTTTGTCTCTATTTATAATTCTACCTTTATCATTATTTTAATTACAATGGATCCTTTACTTTTTTTAAAAAAAATCTGGTTATTCATTTACATTTTTCCTTCCATATGAAATCCAGGTTCAGCTTGCTCATACAAATTTATGTTATTATTATTATTGGGAAGTGAACTGAATTGATAGATTAATGAGAGTGGATAATTTCTCAATATTAACTATTTACATCTAGGAACATGGTATATCTCTCTACTAATTAAAATATTTTATTGTCTTCAATGGTTTTATAGTTTTTCTCATATACTTTTATAAATATTTCTGTTCAGTTTACACTTGTCTTCTTACTTTTCTAGAAAATCTGTCAATTTTATTTAGATGTACAAAATTTTACTTGGTATTCTTTTATAGTTTTTAAAGTCTCCTCTATTTCTGTTGCTATATCTCCTTTCTCATTCCTAAAATTTTTATTATCTGCTTTTTCCTTTATTCTGAAGTCTACTTTACCAGATATTAATGTAGCTACTTTTGCTTTTTAAAATTAATGTTTACATGGTATATATTTTTACTTCCTTTTGTTTTCAGTCTACTTATATTGTTATATTTGAATTGATGTATTTAGGCTATTTAAAGTAATTATTAATATGTTAGGGTTAAGCCTGCCATTTTATTGTTTTCTGTTTGTACCTCTGTTCTTCATTTCTTTATTTTACTCTTCCTGCCTTCTTGTGGGTTAATTTAACATTTTTTAGAATGTCATTTTGACTTACCTATACTGGGTTTGATGTTATCTCCTTCTATAGGTTTCTTAGTGGTTACTCTAGGCATTGTCTTACATATACAAACATGATACATAAATCACTCTTTACTAGTGTGAACATTATACCAATTAAAGTGATGTATAGAATCTTAACTCCCATTAATGTCCTTACTTTTCCCCATTTATGATATACTCGCCTTGAATATTTCCTCTACATACTTTGAGAACTACATTAAACAATGCTTGTCAAACATAATTTAAAAATTGAAGTGGAGAAAGTCTACTGTATTTCTCATATTTTCACTCCTTCTATTTTTATTTTTTCTTTTTGTTGCTTCAAGATTCCATCTATTATTATTTCCTTTCTGTTTCAAGAACTTCCTTCAAACTATTCTTTTACAGCAGATAGCCTGCAGATAAATTCACTTAGTTTTCCTTCATCTGAGTATGTCTTTTTTCCTTTTATTCTTGAGGTACACTAGATAGAACAAAATTCTTGGTTTATAATTCATTTTTTTTTCCAGTACTTAAAAAATGTGTCACTTCCCTCTGGTCTCCATGGTTTCTGATGAGAAATTTGTTGTCATTCTAATTGTTGCTTATAGACATGGTATTGTTTCTCTCTGGCCACTTTCAAGCTATGTCTTCTTTAATGTTCAAGACCTTTATTATTACATGTTTTGGCACGGATTTCTTTGGGCTTACCATGTTTGAGGTTTTCTCATTTTTAAAAAATTTGTAGGCCAATTTTTCAGTCATTATTACTTGGAATGCTTTTTTCTCTCATATTTTTTCTCTTCTTTCTGAAACTTTTATAACATGAATGTTAGAGCTTTTCAACATGAATGTTAAAAACGTTAAATCTTTTGTTATTAGTCCTACAGGTCTTTGAGGCTCTGTTCACATTTTTTCAGTCTGTTTTTTTTTTTTTACTGTGTTGTTCATAATGGGTCATTTCTATAGCTCTGTCTTCAAAGTTCACTGTGTTGTCTCCATTTTGCTACTGAGCCTATCTAATCAGCTATCCATCTCAGTTACTATATTTTTCTGTCCCAAAAATTCCATTCAGTTCTTTATATCTTCAGTTTCTTTGCTGAGATGTACATCCTACTTTGTCATAAGTTTCAACTGTGATTGTAATTGTGTATTAAAGTGTTTTTATGATAACTGCCTTAAAATCTTTTCATGATAACTCCGACATCTGTAGATACCTGTTGATTACTGACACCATACTGGCTGAAGGAGGAGTTCCTCTACTGTTGGGCAAGGATGAAAATTTAAGCTCCCCACTAGCCCTTCTCTGACACTACTCCTAAGAGGCAGAAGGATGCCTCTTCAGAGCTGTGCAAGGGTAGAAGTCTAGAGTCCCTACTCAGTCTCTGCTGACGGGCATAAGTGGGGCCAAGTAAAACAGTATCTAACAGTTTTCTGTCTCTCTAGGTTGCTCATTTCATGTTCCTTCAGCTAGACAAAGCAGGTTTTTCTTGGGTGTTTAAAAAAATCTGTTTTTTTTTTTTTTTTTTTTTACCTTTTTTGTATTTCTGGGATGTCAGCTTCTGGTCCAGGACGTATAAGCCAGAAGGAAAATCCAAGACATTCACTACTCTGCTATTCTTCAGGTCCTAAAGTCCCTAGCTGATCTGCCTTCTTTCCAACTTTTAGAGTTTTCTTATATTTGTTTTATATATAATGTCAAGGATTTTTTGCTGCACTTAGCAGGAGGAATAGGGAAAAGTCTATGCCATCTTGTCTCAAAACTAAAAGTCATTTTTTAAAAGTAAAAGTAAGGATATAAAATTTTCTAAATATGACCTTGACCAAATCTTATAAATTATGATAAGCAGTCGTATCATTTTTCATTTCTAAGAAGGATATAATTTCAAATTTGACTTTCTCTTTAATCTAATAATTATTTGGAAAAGAATTTAATTCCTTTATAGTTAGATTATTTTTTAACTATTCTGTGTTAGTTTTATGTCACATATCTGACAATATCATCTGTATGATTTCTTTTAAAAAGTAAACATTCTTTGTGTGTTGTATCTTTTGAATACAGAGTTATATATACACCCAAAAATACAAAAATCAAGTTTGTTATTCCTCTATGTCTTTAATTATTTTGTATAATTGATATGTGACATTCTGATAGAAGTATGTTGTTATTTCCCATTATGAATATATAGTAGTTTTATCATCTTGTCCCTAGGTTTTCCTAAATACTTGCTTTATACATTTAATTCATATTATTCTGTACATAAAAGTTTATACATATCATGTTGGTGTACTATTTATCAATATAAAATATCCTTCTTGTCCCATTTACTGATTTTTGCCTTGAATTTTATTTGCTATTTTTGATATTAATACTGCTACCACTGCTTTCTTGTCAGCATTTATATGATACATCTTTATACATTTCTTTCTTCCATCTTTCTGTATGATTTTATTTTAGGGATATCTATTGTAAAAAGCATCCACCTGGATGCCATTTACGTATTATTTTTGCTCTTTTATGTATTATAGGAATCTTTGTCTTTATTATGAGAATTTAACTAATCTAGATTTCAGTGTGATCACTAATGTTTGTTCTCTTTTCACCAGCACAAAATTTTCACTGGCAAAAACACACTGTTATTGGTAATGTGGGCTTCAGGGACTGAAAGATCTGGTTTGAGGCCTGGCTCTGTTACTTACTAGCTTTGCAACTTTGGACAACGAGTACCTACCTGAGTAAGATTGTTGTAGAGATTTCAAAATAATTTATTGAAAGCACTTAGCTCAGTGCCTGGCACAGAGAAAGTATTCAGTAAACATTATAGTTATTATTGCTATTGTTACTATTTTGTTGTCGTTGTTATGTGACCACATATCAAGTACCAAAAATGCTTGATTTAAGCCCAGATCTTTAGTTTTATTCTGCTTCTCAAGCTGTGGCTGTGTTTCTCATCCCAACTTTCAGGTATTTCAGTTTTGAAATCTCTTTGTCACTCTACAAATTCATGTCACTTTATAACTGGCATCTTTCTATAAAATGTCTCTGATTCCATCAATGCAGCATCATTTACCTAGTCTGAATGTACCCCCAAATTCATTTCTTGAAACTTAATCACCAATGTGATAGTATTAAGAAGTAGGCCCTCTAGGGTGATTAAGTCATGAGTGTAAAGCCATCATGAGTGGGATCAGGGCCCTTATAAAAGGGCTTAAGAGAGTGGGTTTACTTCTCTTCTGTACCTTCTACAATGTAAGAACACATGCGTATCAGCTTCAGAGGATGAAGCAACAAGGCACTATCTTAGAAGCAGAGACTTCACGTCCTTCCTGGACATCAAACCTGCCAGCACCTTGATCTTGGACTTCCTACCTCCCAGAACAGTACAAAATAAATTTCTGTTGTCTATAAATTTCCCAGTATGTGGTATTTTGTTATAGCTATCTTGATTCATCCCTTATATATAGTTAGTCAATACCTGACTTAGGTGTTGCTTAAAATGATTCGTATCTTTTCCATTCTACTTTTATTACCTCCAATCCAGTGTACCTTTTCTTCACCTCATATGTGCATTAGTTTCCTGGACATCAGTCTCTCCTCACTACAATGTGTACTGTCACCAACTAATAGTCCCCAAACATCATTTTTATCATATCACTCCTTGCTCAAAAACTTTTGATTGTTTCAGACTTCTGAGAAAATCTATGTTAAATATCTTTGCTTTTTTTTCAAGGTCTTCATTATTGGACCCTACCTTATTTTTTCCATTTTGCTTATAATTATACTCCAACACACAGACTCCACTCTATTCAGGTGGGTCACTTCATTCTCCTCTCACAGGTCAAGTTCATTCTTGCCTCTAGGCCTCACTCATGGTATTTTTCTCCTCACTTAAAGTACCTTTCCTTCATCCCTCCTCTCATCTGAATACTGTCCATTCCAAAAAGTCTGGCTGCCTCAGTTGAGAAATTTTCTTTGTCAACTGGATCTCCTTCACTGTAAAGTACTGATTTAATGATTTAGTAATTCTTCATATATTGTCTTAAATTATTTTCTATCATTCTTGCATATAAGGTTTGCCTGTCCAATTAGACTATATACTTTCTGAAGACAATTCTGCAAATACAGTAATTTTTAAACAGGCACTTGTGTTAATTGTCTTAAGTAAAGAAGAAAGACTACCCTACTTCCTTAACTCCTGTGATACTGAAGCACTTTTGAGATGTGACCAAAATCCCTAACAGTCTCTCTGGATTTTGAATGATTTATAATAAGGGATTTTTCTTTAATGAAAAGGAATTATATGTACTTTGGCAGTACAAACAGGCCTTAGGAAGCAACAGGAGAAACACAGAAAGAAAACAGTTGCTTCAGTATTGGCTCTAGGCCTCCAGGAACTGAGAGAATAATAAAGCCTTTCATTCAGTTTCAAGTAAGCAATGTCAGGAAATGCAGCCAAAACAAAAAAAAACCCTTTTGGCTTTTTCCCCTACTAGATTTTACAGCTTCAGTTAGACAGGCTTTGGAAGAAGCAGCCTGGGAAATTATCTATAAAATCTTGATGTACCACTGGAGTAAGATAGATGCAGATATAGTATTACTGTCTTTAAAAATAATTGTATGCATAAAGTTTCTGAAAATTGACCTAGAAACTAATTATCTAAAGTAACTGCCAACCAAATTTTAAGTCATCCTCTGCTACATTTTTTGAATTACGGCTCTCAAACTATCTGAAAACTATTCAATTATAGCTCTCAAACTATTCTTGTGTGTTGATTTATATATTACATACTTATAGTCTGTCTTCACCTTCTAAAGCATAAGCTCCATGAGAACAGAAGCCTCAGCTGCCTATTCACTCCATGTGTCCCCAGTGCTTAGAAAAGTGCTTGGCATAAAATAGGAGCCAATAAATACTGCTGAAAGAATAAATTATAAGAAGTAGGTCTCTAGAAACACCAAGATGTTGAAGGGCTAAATCTATCACCTATTTCAAAAATACATTCATTCCTTGCCTCATGCAGCCCTTACCAAGCATGGTGTGTGAGATGGGGAAGGTGATGGTGGGCTGGCCTGTCATCCGCCAGCGGCTACAGAGGTAGGAGAGGTCTGTTCTAAGCATTTCCACTATCATCTTGTTGTCCAGGGCCAGGTAGAACTGTTGCTGGTCTATAAACTGAGATAAATAAAAATAATAGCTCAGAATAATTTACTCTCACAATTATCAAGTAATATTTTAAACTACTCACATATTCAGAAGGGTATCCAAGATGTGATAGGGTAATGATACCTCCAAATTTAATGTCTAATACATTTCAAAGTATCTGGTGGTTAACTGGCACATATAATAATTTCTGACATTTTTACAGTATGTTGCAGTTTACAAAGTATTTTCAAGTATATAATTTTATTTAATCCTATAACCCCCCAGTGAAGGCTTTTCTTCTTTTAATAGATGAAAAATAAGGCTAAGAGATGACATATGGATTAGCAAAATTATATGGCTAGCAAATGGCAAAGTCAGAAATAGAATCTACAATCCATTATTCTTTTGTCTTTACCTACCTCAGCTGCACGATTTCAAATGTAAAATGGTAAATGGGGAGTTTAAGCTTTCTTTCCAGAAAATAGTTTCTCCTCATCATAAATACATATAGCCAGGTTTGCTATTATCATGTAGGTGATAAATATCAGGCTACGTATTTAATAACAGCTAAAACAGTACTGACATTTTTGTTTAGAGGAGTATATGCAGATTTCTGTGAATGTAAAAAGGGCCCTTCCTCCAAAGAAAACACATAATTCAGTAGCTGAATAAAAAAGACTGTATTTTGTTTATAAAGGACACATACAGTTTTATTTTTAACTTTTATTAAAAGTAAGGAGTACTTTTGTAAGTACGCTAGCATTTGTAAAATCCTTAGTTACTGTTTTTGCAACACCCAGGGTTACTTTTGGTAGTTACAATCACTTGGCGAAATTCTGTTAGAAGTTCAATTCAGTTCAACTCTACAAATATTCACTGAGTAACTTATGTGCAAGCCCTGGTGGAACTCTTTGACACTTAACCCAACTCCAGTAAATGTTTTATGTCTACAATGTTTTTCTTTTATTTCCATTCATCTCAATGCACATTCCAGCTTATTTCACCTACCTGTGGAGTGAAAGTAAAGACAGTTTTCCGAATGTCATAGAGTTTTGAAGTTCCAAGCACTCCCATGTGTCTGTAGGGTCGCCCGCTGAGTTTCATTTTATTGTTGCATCCTGACACAGAATTGAGAAATGGTAAAGATATTTCTAGAGCACAAATCAAATCAGCAAACATTTTTACATGTACACACACACACACACACACACACACACAACGTATCTATATACTTATAGACACACAAATGCATTCACTGTATTTCCTTGAATTTAAGTTGTCTTCTTTTTACAGTTTAGCATTCTGAAATTGGAATCCATCCTGTAATTGATGTCTATGTTAAATGTAGCTGAATCTTTTTGTCTTCCAAAAGGCAGTTACAAAATCAATATCTCTTACAATGAGAAAATAATTTATTCACCCACATAGTTTTCTTTTATATAATAGGATAACATTGTATATATTGTTCTGAAACTTTTTCCCTCAAAACACATATTAAATATGCTTACTACTACTTTTTTATTTTTTGACTAGAACACATTTTTGTTGGGGATTTAGTTTTTTTCATTTGCTTTACCTAAGTGTTATACTTATCAAATATGCCAGTTTTAGTGTTGCTTCATTCTTAGGGGGCCAGCACCCTGAAGAGACAGAGAAATGTCAAAGCCTTGGTCATATCCCAGGGTCCATGCAGTAAAGCACACATATTACCTGAGATTGATGTCACAACCAGGTTTTCCCACTACTCCTTCCTTTTTGTTTCTATTTTATACCGTAAAATAGATACAACATAAATTTTACCATTTTAATGACCTTAAGTGTACAGTTCAGTGGCATTAAGTACATTTACATCATTATGCAAACATCACCACCATCTATCTCCAGAACTCTTTCATCTTCCGAAACTGAAACTCTATGCATTAAATAGTAACTTTTCACGTTCCCTGCTTCCCAGTCTCTGGCAACCACCATTCTACTTTGTATCTCTATGAATTTGTAATCTCATATAAATGGAATCATATAATATTTTTCCTTTTGCAATTAGCTTATTTCATTTAGCATAGTCTTCACGGTTCATCTATGTGTAGCATATGTCAGAATTTCCTTCCTTTTAAAGATTAAATAATATTCCATTTTGTATATACATCACATATTGTTTATCCATTCATTGATGGACATTTGGGTTGTTTCCACTTTTTGGTTATTGTGGGCAATGTTGTACCTTGGTGTAGAAAATGTCTGTTCAAGTTCCTATTTTCACTTCTTTTGGATATATACTCAGAAGTGTAACTGTTGGATCATACAATAATTCTGTTTAACTTTTTGAGGAACTGCTATACTGTTTTTCCATAGGGACTGCACCATTTTACATTCCCATCAACAGTACATAAGAGTTTTCATGTCTCCACATCCTCACCAACACTTGTTAATTTATGGTTTTCAATAATAGTCATCATAATGAGCATTAAGTGATATATCATTGTGGTTTTGATTTACATTTCCCAAATTATTAGTGATATCAAGCATCCTTTCATCTCTTCATTGTCTATTTGCATATTTTCTTTGAAGAAATATATATTCAATTCCTTTGCCCATTTTTGAATCTGGCTGATTTTTTCATTGTACAGCTATAATGTTTCTTTAAATAGTCTGGTATTAATCCCTTATCAGATGTATGATACATAAATATGTTCCTCTATTATGTGTGTTGCCTTTTCACTCTGTTGATGGTATCCTTTGATGCACAATTTTTATTTTGATGAAGGTCAGTTTCTGAATTCTTTTGTTGCCTGTGTTATCTGTGTCACAATTAAGAAATCATCGCCAAATCCAATGTCAATACGTTTTTCTTCTAAGAGTTTTATCGTTTTAGGTCTTATGCTTTGGTCTTTAATACATTTTGAGTTAAATTTTTGTACATGGTATAAAGTAAGAGTCCAACTTCATTCTTTTGCATGTGGATATCCAGTTTTTCCAGCACCATTTGTTGAAAAGATTATTATTTCCCCATGAGTGGCCATGGCATCCCCACTGAAAATCATTTGACCATATATATAAAGGTTTATTTCTGGGTTTTCCATTCTATTCCATTGTTCTAAATGTCTGTCTTTATGCCAATATCATACTGTTTTGATTACTACAGCCATATAGTATATTTTGAAATCACGAAGTGTGAGTCCTCCAACTTTGTTTTTCTTTTTCAAGACTCTCTGGGCTATTCAGGGTCCCTTGAGACTCCATACAAATTTTAGAACAAATTTTTCTATTTTTCAAAAATTGTCATCTGGGCTCTTGATAGGGCTTGCACAGAATCTGTTGATAGTTTGGGTTGTACTGGCATCTTAACAATATTATGTCTTCTAACCCATAAAGACATGACATGATGTCTTTCCATTTATTTGTGTCATCTCTATTTATTTAAAGTTTTGCCATTTTCAGTGTACAAGTCTTTCACCTCCTTGGTTAATCGTATTCTTAAGTATTTTATTCTTTTTGATGCATTATAAATGGAACTGTTTTCTTAATTTCCTTGTTAGATTGCTCATTATTAGTGTATAAAAGTGCAACTGCCTTTCGTGTGCTGGTTTTATATCGTATAACTTTGCTGAATTTGCTTATTTGTTCTCACAGGTTTTATTGGTAAAATCTTTAGAGTTTCCTCCATATAAAATCATGTCATCTGTGAATGGAGATCATTTAAATTTTTCCTTCCCAATTTAGGAATTCCCTTTTATTTCTTTTTCTTAACTGCTCTGGCTAGAACTTCCAATACTGGCCGACTGTGATGGTGTGTGCCTGTAGTCCCAGAGGTTAAGGTGGGAAGATCGCTTGAGCTCAAGAATTTGTGACCAGTCTGGGTAATACAGTGAGATCTCACCTCAAGAAAAATGCTATGTTGAATAGAAGTCTGTGTGTCTGTTTTGATTATCTTTTTTTTTTTTGGCTTTTATTAATTTTATTAATTTATCAATTAATAACAATTCATGGTTTTCTAAGTCATCTCTTGTTATATTTTTTCAATGCTGAATATAGTGTATAAAGAATTGTACAGGCTCTGGATGATATTTCCCTCCAGAGATGATTAAGTTTATTTTAGCAGGCAGATACAGTATAAGCAGATCTTCTTAGTCTAATCAGGAATTGAGAAGATTGTGTTTTAGGATTTGTGTTTGAGGCTTTCTAAGAACTTATCTATTTATTGTTTTTCCTTACTCCTAAGGTGCAGCCCACTCTTTAGGGGTTACAATTGAAAGCCCAAGGTGTTTATAATAACCCCTTCCACATAGGAACGTCCTGAAATGCAATTTTTGTCTCCCTAGAACACTGAGACTTTCTGCTTAGTTTCTTGGTCCCTTGCTTCATGCAAGCAAAACTTAAGAATCAGCGCACTATACGCTGGGGTGTGTTGGGGGGAAATAGGGGAGGGACAGTGGGGGGTGGGGAGTTGGGGGGAGATAGCATGGGGAGAAATGGCAGATATAGGTCAAGGGGAGGAAGGCATCAAATTACACTGCCACGTGTGTACCTATGCAACAATATTGTATGTTCTTCACATGTACCCCAAAACCTAAAATGCAATAAAAAAATTTAAAAAAAAGAAATCATTTATTTAAATAAAATATTTATGTTTTACGTATCAAGAATTATATTTGTTAAAATTCATGTAACTTATAGAACAATGAAAAAATCACATGTAAAATACACAGCATTCACTGCACTCAATTTTGATAAATATTTTTCATTTTTAACTTTAATAATAGAAACATTATTTGCATTTGGAAAAATATTTCTTAGATATGTTGGTCACTAAACAATGAAGTAACATGTTATGGTGGTTTTATGTTTTACTTGTCTTGCAAAAACGCTAGATTTGACTAACAATAAAAATTTCCACTGTTAAAATGCCTGCAGAAACACTGTTCACGTTAAGTTATAACCAGGTTCTCATGCTCACATTATCAAGCCATCAATAAAACAATCCCAAGTTTATAACACAGAGGTATATTGCACCAAGTGTAGTTAATGGTGACATATTGTGCTATTTTGTACTGTATCATACTATAATTTAGAGATTAACTTATGTGACTACTACTCTTTATGTAGAAAATACAGTATTCTCATTTGTCCCAAAAACTGTAATATGCATGTTTCAAACTACAAAATATGTCTATTTTCAAAGTAGCATCAATTTTTTTTTCTGCTAATGAAGGCCAAGGGAAGCATAGATACATCACAGGAATTAATACATGAAAATCATACCTAATCCCTAAATCTTATTTGGGTTGAGATTTTCTATCACTTTTCATCAAGATTTTATTTTACATTATAGCTGAGTCACTAATAACCACCGT